>JAQFVV010013056.1:232533-289900 GCA_028023455.1 Epiperipatus broadwayi | reverse complement strand
TTTCAAAACCAACTTAGATGCTATTTTAAAATATTTTGAAATATTGATTGTATAGGAAATCTAATGATAAAAAAATGGAGAATAATAACATCAACATTTGAAAAATATTTACTTTATTTTATATCAATCAAATCATTGGATATTATTAACAGTTTATCAATTAAGGATAAATAAAATCATCATTATACCAATGGATTAATAATATACTTCATAAAAGATTTTCATTAGGATTATAAACTACAGTCTTAAATATCTACTCTTAACTCTGGAAAATAAGTTTTATCTTTCTTTATTTATATATATTATAATAATGCTTATATTATTTTAATGTGTTTATTATTATTATTATTATTATTATTATTATTATTATTATTATTATTATTATTATTATTATTATTATTATTATTATTATTATTATTATTATTATTATTATTATTATTATTATTATTATTATTATTATTATTGTTGTTGTTGTTGTTGTTATTATTATTATTATTATTATTATTATTATTATTATTATTATTATTATTATTATTATTATTATTATTATTTCAAATTTGGCATCACATCATTATATCTTAATAGGAATATCTAAATTTAACATTTAACATAAATTGAAAATTTGACATAACTCATCAAAAATAAGATGAAGGATATAAAAATGGTCACTATTTAACAGATATTTGAAATAAGTTTATTATATATATTATATAATATAATAAACATTATATGTATTTTATTTATTATAAATGCGTATAATATATAAGTTGTACAATTATAATTATTAATACTTATATATTAATAATTATAAAATTATGGAATAAAGATTGTAAATAAATTGTTATATAAATTATTAATTTTTGAATCTAGATATTGTTTTATATATCTGTTAACTTAAATTATATTCTTTAATTACAGTTTATCATAACACAGAATTTTATCATAGCATATTAAATAGGAATAATATTTATTAATATTTTGTTATGGTAGAATTCATTCTTATTTATTTATTAATATTTTATTTATCTTTTACATTATATTTTTTTATTGTTTATTAAATATTGAGTTATTAACTGGATCTCTTTGTCTAATCATTATTGAATTATATTATATATATATATATATGATATTTATTATACTAGCATATATATATATATATATATATATGCTAGTATAATAAATATCATATGAATATCAATTATTGGTTAATGCTTATATAAAGGCATATAATATAATGACTTGTTTTGAAATTATCCATGAAAAAAGCTATTTGAAAATTCTCCATGAGTTTGAATATTGTGGCATAATGGTGACTGAAAGAGGGATGAAAGATGGATGAAGTAGTCTAAATTATATTAAAACTTATTTAAAAATTATTGAACTAGCTTAATAAACATAGATATAAGCATGGACTTAGTATTTCATTGATTTATTTCTAGCATTCTACCTGAAGACCCAAAGTCTGATTGTAGTGAAATGTATATCCTCTTTCTAGGGAATTTAATCAACTCGTTATATTTAACAAGACCAACTTAGACTTTAAATATAATCCATTCCATTATATTTGGTGAACCCAACTGTGAAGCATTAAATTAATGGTTTCCAAGCATTAAATATAATCGATTCTATTATATTTGACACATCAACAGGGATGATTAAATGTCGTTCCATTATAATATATATAATTAAATATTTATAAATACAGTAATTAGATAATTAAAAATTTTATCCACTTACGAGGGTTTTCAATTATCCTAATGATCTTTGTCAACTAACACTTTGAAAGGCTAACCTTCCCACAATTCTGTGCTTTTAACCTTTGCTGACTGCATGTTAATTAAGTCATGTTTGTATTTGTATATTTGTCACTGAAAATGGCAGGTTTGAAATCCTTCAAATTTAGAAATAATAGTCTTTGCAAATATTCATCAGATAAAAGTAAAAATATTAAAATATATTTGAATGAATTGTTAAATGTTGGCTCATTTATAATCATATATATATATATATATATATATATATATATATAAATGATATATAAATGATCTCTAATATATCTATATATACTTTATATATATATATATATATATATATATAAAGTTATTAGAGATTTTAATAAAAAATATAAGAATAATAATTTTAATAATAATATTAATTTTTCTGCTAATAAAAAATATGGATATTAATATCATATATTTCAAATGATCAAATAAATTTTATAAGGAAAATTTATAAAGGTATATGTAATATTGTATTTTACACACCACCTGCATTAAACAAATTAATAAATAACTCTAAAGATAATAAAATTATTGATAAAAAAATTGTGTCATTTATAAATGTGTATGTAGGTGTGGTAGTGGATATATAGGTGAATTAACATGTACATTGGAAAAAAGAACTAAAGAGCACTTGTTGTTATTAAAACAGGTTCAGAAATTGAAACAAAATTGTAAAGAAGATAATGATATTTCAGCATCTGTTTTTTATGACTATAATAAGTCATGTATTTATGGTTTTGACTTCAATTTTAATAATGTAAAAATATTGCAAATTGAAAAAAATAACAATAAAAAAATAAAGGAAGCTATGCTAATATACAAATACAAACATTACAATTAGCAGACAGACAGCAAACATTAAGATCATGGAATTGTGGGAAGGTTAGCCTTTCAAAATGTTAGTTGTCAAAGATTACTAGGATAATCAAAACCACACCTAAATGGATAAAATTTGTAATTATCTAAATACAGTATTTATAAATATTTAATTGTATAATTATGTATATTGCTTTGAAAAAAATACAGACATTAAACAATATTATATATATTTACCTTAAAATTTATAAACAAAAAAGTTTTAAATATAATTAAAGTAGCTTACTTATTAAAATTAATTAAGAAAATAGGAATATATTATCAGCTTTAATTTAGAAGTAAATGTGACAGGGGGTATATTTAAAAAAAAAGAAGAAAAAAAAAAACTACTAAGAAATTTAAACCCAATGATCTTAAGCTACCAAAAATTTGTTTGGTTGTTGCTCATATAATTTGAATGTTTTTATTTACAAAGATGGTCAGTGTGCATATTCTTAATGCTAAAATATCTATTAAAGGACAGTCACAGTTTAAAATGTCTGCTATTACTGGGTTGCTAGAAATGAAGTTACCTAATATAAACAATCTTTTGCAAAATATTATCACCCATTCTTAAATGTGATACTTGGAAATTAATTAAGATTTTTATTAAAAAGAATCAAGTTTATTTTTATAGTGTTTCCTTAAATTTATACAAATATAAACAATAAGAAAAAAATATGTAATATTAGATAGACATAATTAACAGGACAGACTGAAATTTAGCTGTATTTTGACAATTTAATCAGGTGGAAAAGCAGACAAGCATAGAACTAGAAATATCACAATTCTTTTAATCCAATATTTTCCATTAGTCTGATTTTAATATTGTTTTTTTTTTTTTATATCATTAGCAAATTGGTGGGATGATTTTTATTTTTAATATAAATTATTCTTCATTATGTACATAAATATGATATATAACAATTTTTGTTATTAAGTATTCAGAATGAATGACATAAACATAAATTAAACAATGATGTAGTGCTCAATAAAATGGTGATGTTAGAATGTTAAATCTGAAATTTCATCATAATACTATAATGATAATTGCAAATAAGTCAAAAAATTAAATGTTAAGCATGCTCATTACATATTGAATTGTGATTTAGAAAAAAAAAAGTCAAATCTAACTTTTAAAACTGATATAAAGAATAAAGAGTAGTCATTTTTGTTACATTTTCTGGATTACTCATTCATATGAAAATGTAAGTTAAAGGAGCGACAGTAGCTTTACAAGCAGTTGTCTGGGTTAGCAGGTTCGCTTACCGGCTGATAACTATGACACATGAGAGAAAAAAATGAGAAAATATTGCATTGTATTAAATATTTTTAAATAACTTTTATTTTAAAATATTAAGTTTGATTTATAAGGCAGAAATATATGGACATTTATAATGTAATAGTGAGGAAATAGATGAATTGCCATTTGATTAAGAGAAAATTGAAAAGAAAAACATAAATATTTTTTTTATACTGGATTAATAAAAAAATGATGTAAATATCAGTTGACTGATATATAATAAAATAATCGAAAAAAAAAAATCGTAAATCTGATATTGCTGACAGTTTACTTTTGCCTTTATTTATTTATTAGTAACCGATTAGGAACGTAAATTGATATAATACATTTAACAAAAAAAAAAGTGACGGGGTTAGTCTGAATCTTTATATTTAAAAAAGGTCAATCATTAGTTTTTGAAGAGCGTAAGCAGAGTAAGAATTAATATAATTCTTCCCATTAAAAAGTGCTGAAGCACAGAAATTACTTCCTTTGCGGAACAAAATCTGACAAATCACCACATTCCTTACATATAAAGAGTTTGGTCAAAAGTTCAAACTATTTGTTTTTGTGTTTTATATAAGTGTAGCTATTTATTTGTTTGTAGATAAATAAAGATAACCTTTAAATGTTCTCCGTTAAAAATAAAAAGAAAAAAAACACCTCCTCCTTAAAGAAACAATATACAAAAATGTTTTACTATATATATATATGTGTAGATAAAGATAAATTGTCTTTAAAGGGTCTTCAAACAAATATTAAAACGACCGCCTTGTAAATAAACGTTTATGAGAATGCTTTGTTATAAATGTTGTGCGTGTGTAGTTAAATAACGATAAATATCATTTAAAAAAGCTTAAAAATATTAAAAGGACTATCTTTTAAAGGATATGCAACGTATGAGAATGCTTTATATATATATATCCGTATTTTGTGTGTGTATAAATAAATAAATATAGATAATAACTTTTAAATGCTCTCTTTTAAAAAATAATAAACGACTTCCTCCTAAATAAAAAATGTATGAGTACGTTTTATTTTCTATATATAAAGTTTTGTTTTTTTTTGTTTTAAACCGTGTCTTATTTTGTTTGAATTTTGTAAAAAAAAAAACAAAAACAGAAACATTATATGTATGTATGTGTGTGAAAAAGAGGGTATGTGGAGATAAATTTACAGATCTAGCCTTAAATTGTTCCCTTTCAAAAAATATTAAAACCAACTCCTCCAAAAGCAACAGTGTATGAGATCTGTTTATTTACTATACACGCCAAATGGTAAGGATGTGAGATTTTTCTTGTTTTGTATTAGACATTAAGTAAAAATAATTAAATACCCATTGATGTACTAGCATTGTATATATAAAAGCTCCATGAAAGCAAATTCTAGGTCTTGAACTCTCAAAAATTTTCAAATTTACCAGGATTAAATTCCGTGTAGGTTCATTAAGAATATATGTGAATGTGCTTGTAAATGCATAATAGATTATAGGTATATGTAATTAAATACAGCGTATTTTAACAATCCATGCAGATTTGGATTTTTAATATGTAAGCAAATACTATGATTAACTTTATTACTCCACCCCATACTTCATAGATTGCTTTGCAAATAACAATAAGCAGAAGGGATTGTACTTAACAGCTATTGCACATTATTAAACAATAATGCAAACAGAGTTTCAGTAATATAACATTGTTATTATCAGAAGTTTAAAATTTTCTACTTCTATTAATACAATAATGAACGTATCTTTAGACCGGTGTAATAACTAAATAGAAGCTAGCTTCTTTTTTGAAAAAGTCAAAGAAATAAGAAACAAACTGTAAACAATGTCCAGAATGTAATTTTATTGTACTAATCTTATTCAAATAACTGATTATATCCAATGTCCCAATTCTAGTCTTCATAAAACTCTATGGATACTATTTGCGATGTAATTTAACTATTTCTGCCACAATTAACTCCAATTAAATTATGTTGAACATAATTTTAGACAGTATTATTTTATAGTTTCAATTAATGATTCTTTGCTGCAAATATATTATCTGAATTAAGTAAATTAATACTTTGTTTTTAAGATCACTAATAAGTAGTCTCATACATATCGTAAGAGGAAAGAACTTTGAATCCCAATTAAAGATTAGTGAAGAGCATGCTGAAGGAGCTTACCGATTTTTAAGCTGATTGCAGGTAATGTTATTCAAGCAAAAATAATTTTTTAATGTTAATTATAGTTCAATCATAAAAAAATATACCTTTACTAATACACATATCTATCCATTTCTATATAAAGAAAATATAGTTCAGGAGATCCAAGCTCTCTGAACATGGCTATTTATTTGAATTGGTAATATTAACCAAGACTCAACAGTGCTACCAGGAAACAAAGTTTAAACTTTCATCCATTAAGTGATCATGTAACTTGTGATAAATAAACCTCACCTAAAATTTTACATTAATTAGCTACTTAGTTTAAAATATATTGTTCAATTGATGAAATTAAAAAAAAGAGAGAACTAAGATTTAGCCACAATTTGAAACTCAATAATAATTTATTCAACCCAGTTGCAATACCCTAAATTAAAGATTATACTCTAGTCAAATAAATGAACTTTATCAAAATGGAGAATATAGAACTTCAATAAAGTATAACAAAAAATTATTTTGCTGTATGAAAAGATTTGTAATAATTTCCATCGCCATCTTTATTTACTTCTATAAATTAAAATATGACTTTATTCTTTTTTTTATTCTGATATACCTGATCAAGATTTTAATTATAATATGTCAAACAAATTAAAAATAATATAAAATAGAAAATATATACAATTTTATATTTTAATTAATCCAACTATACAACCAAATATATAATAATTTTGATAGTAAATTTGTAATAAATATAATAATCTGTACTATGCCAAATGTGTCACTTGCATATAAAATAATTTGCCAACATTTAATGGAAATGCATTTTTCCAACTTCCAAATTAGTCCAACATATTTATATATGGTAAAGTATATGCTATTATCATTTCAGACTGGCATTTCAATAGTTAGTTCTATTTACCTATTCTTAGTTACATTTAGACTGAACAACAGCTGGCTATTCCTATATTTCTATAGGTTACATTGTTGCAGGTTGACAAATAAATGGATAAATCAATTTATCTTTCATTTTTATGATGTCAAACTGATCAGAATCTTTATATTTTCTTATTTAATATCCATCACCTAGTAATATTTTAAAAGAAATAAACAATAATTTTGAAATGACAATGGGTATTATTTTCCCCCTCAAATTATGGGTGAATTTCTTTTTCAATTGAAGTATATGCTAAAGCAGATATGAATACCTGCAAAGAACACAAGTAAGTTATATTACAGCAGCAATATTTATATAGTTTTAGGGAATGTTTTATGTTTATTTTTTAACAATCTTGATTATATTGTTCTCTCACTGGCAAATATACAGCTTGCACTTTGATAACTTTTTGATAAAGTTTGATTCACTTTCTTAGCAAAATTCCTTTTGTCTTAAATCAATTATCACAGATTTTACATATATTCATCACTATTTCTAAAAAATGCATTGCCAACATCTTCATTATTTTTTCTAGTAACATCTTTTTTAATCAATATTTTATTATATACTTTTAATGTTAAACAATGTTAAAAAAATAAAATCAAAAATTAGAGAGACAAAATAAAATAAAGAGAATCATTTTACCATTCAACAAATTTGGAATTTTATTGGAAACAAATCAATTTTGACTTACCCTTTGTAATAACATAACAGTTTTGTTTAACATTTTCCTAAAATTTTAACAGAATTGTTTCTTTTATAATGAATAATACTCCAGTCCATTTTAATATCACTTTACTACAATTATAAGCTATTTTTATCATTTATTTTATTTAATAAAACGATATAATACATCTAAAATAGAGCATATAGTGATAAAATTTATTGCTGCTACTACAGGGTTCTCTAAGCATGTATATAATTAAAGATTTTCTTTTTATCACAACTATAAATTTGTTGTTGTTGTTGTTGTTATTATTATTATTATTATTATTATTATTATTATTATTATTATTATTATTATTATTATTATTATTATTTTATAAAAAGACAAATTTTTTGAAAATAGGGTGTGTACTGATAAAATTTATTGGTGCTATTACAGGATTTCAATAAGTTTTTTGTCTATGCCTGTACATTATTAAAGTACTTTATATTTATATTTATGGATAATTATGAAAGTCTATATGCCTCACCCCACAATTCAAGATGTAGCATTATATCATATTGCTTTTACAAACTGTAATTGATTAGTTTGTATTTTTTGTATTATAAGCGGCTTTTGTATTATGACTGTTCTCATAATACTTGGAATGAACGACTATAAATGGATACTTTATTTCTATATGTAAAAGGCATTTATAGGAATTAACACATACACAAAACTGTAGCATTATATTTAAATGATTTTATTGTATGTAAATATTTCATGTAATTTTTATTATTATTGTAGTAAAAGTTTTATTAGTTATTTTATCTGTATTGTCCCATTTCTTCACCTATCCAAATACTCTAATATACCCACAGGGTTTGGTTTTAATTATTACTCCATTTGAGTACTAAGTAACATGTGAGGAGAGTTGTACAGTATTATATATTTCATTAAATTTATAATTTAACCAAGCACTGTAATTCTTTAATAATTACAGCAGTTGAGAGACAGATGATCAGGAAAGATAACATTGTGGCAATATTCATATGGTCATAGATTCGATCAGGTTTAGATGTAAATTCATTTATATCTATATGTATTCTTTGCTTGCGGTAGGGATGGAGGATGATTTGAATTTAAGAACACTTCTGTTCAATAATAAATGATCATGCCCCACATATTATATTATTTGTTTTGTATTTCATTTGATTCTGGTACATTTTGAGGGCCTGTCTGGGATAAGCTGCTGTACAATTGGTAATCACATCTTGGGTAAATTTTGTAAATAAAGTAAATTTTAAGAAAAAAAGAAATCTATATAAAATTAGTTTTAATAACTCAGAAGGGTGAGAAGCAAAGACGAAGATGATAAAATTTTCTGGGCTTTATAATATGTAATATATGTATTTCTATGTCAAATGTATAGAAAGGAAAAAAAAGGGGGAAATTTAATTTCAAGAAGTCTTTTGAAGTTAGTTATGAAGTATCTAAATTTTTAAAAAGGAATTATTTAAAAATATAACTGTAGCCATCAAAGATAGATTATCTAGATGTAATTGCTGTCAATGAAATATGTAGTTGTTAAGTCAAATAGATTTAAGAAAGGTTCTGGAAGGTTTTATCTATAAATAATAAAGTGATCAATAAAGTATAAGCATAGTGTGTAAAACAAAGTATATCTATTAAGGTGAAGAAAAATATATGTATGATTTTAAAATAGTCGTGGTGATAAAGAGATCAATAAATTACAAACATAGTGTGTGTAACTAAGGATGTTAGTAAATTAAAGAAATATATATGTGTATGATTTTTTTTTTAAATAGCCATAGCCTTAAAGTGATCAAGAAATAATAAATGTAGTATTAGAAATATATCAGAAATGTGTATTATTTGAAAGACAGTCAAAATAGAATGATATATATATATATATATATATATATATTGTTAACCGAGGAGAATACAGTCAAAATAGAATGAATTATATATATATATATATATATATATATATATTGTTAACAGAGGGGAATAAATATAGCACTTAACCCTTTTCCCGCGCTCGACGAGACTCCTCGTCGACATCTAAAATCACTCTAACTCAGTTCGTTTTTATACGATAAAATTCGTTAAATACGTATTTAATTCGTTTTTAAAAGTTCTGTACGATGGTGACATCTTCCGATTTATTTTAGAAGTAAAAAATAAAAAAAAACACATTTAAACCTAAACAAAGAAGGAACATTATTTGTGATTGGTTCTTAGCATGCTCTCAGCCGAAAAAGACATTCTGATTGGCTGGAAAGAACAAAGAAACTGCCTGATCAAAGAAAATAAAGAAAAACGCTGAGATTTTAGATCGAATACGATTTAAATTATTATTAAATAATATTTATGGAAATTAAACATAATTTTCAGAGAGAATAATAAAAAAACAAAATTATTTTCGAAAAATATTGAAGATTTAAGTAAATATATTGAAGATGTAGTAAAAAGAAATATTTACTTTTCTATAACGTAAAAGTCGATCTTTTTGTTTACATTATAACTTTTATGTTGCCGATATAGAATATCTTAGAATAAATAAATAGCAATTTATTTTTGAAAGAACTTTCGTTTTCTTCATGACCTGAAAAATTAATTATATACTTTTTATAAACGTATCTGAGTTGAATTTAATATTATAGGCGAATATGTTTTAACAATAGGCTTTGTCTTCAGTTTGTGAGTTGGCCAATTAAAAGATTTGATTTTTATCTCATACAACCAATGATTTAATTAGCGGTTTAAGGGTTAACTCGAGTCAAGTTGGAGTAAGAAAACCTACAAGTATATCATCTAGTGAAGTAGAGTAAGTAAGAGTTTATATATATAGTGGAATAGAGGATAGTCATCAAAGTATTGCAGGGAGTCAAAATGAATCTCGGGTGGGTAGACAAATGGTGAACCGAAGCAAGTGTGTTTGGATTGGCTAGAATTCTTAATGCCAATAATCATAAAATAAATAACCAAAAAAGCAAATCGCAATAGAAATGAATAAAGGTAATAATAAGGAGAGAAGAAATAAATATATCAAGAAGGGTTATTTAAAAATATATCTATGTGCACAAGGTCCCAAAGTAAAATGGACAACCAAGTAAATGAATTGAGGGAAGTGGATGAAGTTAAGGAGAGGGAGTGAATGGATATTACCCAAAGGAGTGTGAAAAATAAAATAAACTTTAGTGATGTGATGAGTATGCTCAGGCAAATGAGAGAGGAACAACAACTGTTCATGAAGAAATGTCAGGACAGGGAAAAATAATGATGGAAGAATGGTGTACAAAGATATCAATAAACAATAACAAAAGAATTGCTGAAGCCATAGAAAAGATGAAGAGTAACTTTCTTAAGAAATTGCATGCAAAGGACACATGGAATGGACAGGACAGGAAAATCAAACTTTATGTACCAGAAAGCATGGAACTCTATGAGTATGATGAATTGGATAGGGAATATAGGATAGATAGAAAATCAGCAGATTTAGATCTGAGAGTGTAAGTAGTGCAGCATCACTTGTAACTGAGGAAGTTAGATAAAGGGGAAGAATTTGATGTCATGAGATCAGAGAGCAATAGGAAGCTGGTGAATATGCACTGGGACATAAGTCAGGTAGTAAGAGTAGTAGCAAAGTTAGATTCAAAATTTGAAGAGAGTATAAGGAAGTCAACAGGTAACAGTGCAAATACAGAAATAGAATGCATCAAACCAAGGGCCACTGGAGTATATACAGACATGAGCTATGGAAGTCACATACATAATCCCATCGGGTTTCATCAATTCACTAAGATACAAGTTTTGTCCAGACACCCAGGAGAGAGCTCTATGGAGCACCTGGAGGACCTCAAAAGATACTTCAGGTACATCAAGATGAATGAGGAGGCCAAGATAGTGGTCATCTGAAGTCATTTGCAAGACAAATCACAAGTGTGGTGGGACTCACTATTCCATAAGACAATGACATTCACAGAATATCATAAATATATGTTGGCCAGTCATTGGAGTGATAAACTCCAAGAAAACATTTTGCACCAGACAACACAGGAGAAATGGAGACCAGGAAAATCATTTATGGCATTCTTTCGCCATCAAGTGGCCAAGTTAAAGAATGATGACATCTAATCCATTATCTGAGATGCAAATAGTTTGGATGATTAGGCATGGTTGTCCAAGAGACATTGAACAGATTCTGATAAGGACAGAGAGGAAGACAGTTGATCGGATTGCTGAGTTGTTCAATGCATTGGATAGCACCAGGGATGACCAGAGGGATGAAAGATATAAATCTAGATCACCTCAAAATGAACCACTTGTAATTAAAATGGTTGGGTTCCTAATAAAGGTCAGGGGGAAACAGAAGGAATTTTTCAGAATGGAACCCAATAGTGCAGGAAGATGGATGATATAGAGTGGACACTGAATGGAAACATCCACATGAACAGACAGAGAACATAGGAATCAGAATCCTCTTCCTAGAACAAGCAGATATGTCACATGGATTCAGACAACCTCCAGACTAAAACCTAATGTGTGTGAATGTTAATAATAAATTATACATATACAACCCGAGATAGGTTGATTTAAGTAAACATGAAGCAAGTATATCTATGTACAGATAGACACTGCTTCAGAATGTGGACATATACATATAAATATTATCCCGGTGATTATAATTTAATATATGTTGCAGTTAAAGTTAGTTATTAATGTAGCTTCTATGTGAATATCTCAGGCAGCCCCTCTCTTATACAAATTAAAGTAATAAATATTATTTAAAAAAAATAAAAAAAAATACAATCTTTACATTTTTTTAAAATATGTTTTTGTCTTCATTTGTTGCTAGTAAAAGATCTATAACTTGGTGTGCTAAATTTTAAAAGTTATCTCACATAATCATGAGTAGATCTGATATAGATGAAATGAAATGAATACTTTAATCAGTTTTATCTTTTTATATTTTAACATGTATATATGTTTATGTACAAGTAAACCATCTATACCTAACTTTAAATGCAACATATATTAAATTATTGTGACCGGAGTAATATTTATATGTATGTCGTCGACACATATTAAGAGGCTATTTTATTGGTTTATGAGGGTAGCAGAATTCATATGGAAACTATATAGTATTTAATAAATAATCTAAAATTTATATAATTTTTATAAACTAGGATATCTATCTATCTATCTATCTATCTATCTATCTATCTATCTATCTATCTATCTATCTATCTATCTATCTATCTATCTATCTATCTATCTATCTATCTATCTATCTATCTATCTATCTATCTATCTATCTATCTATCTATCTATCTATCTATCTATCTATCTATCTATATATATATATCTATCTATCTATCTATCTATCTATCTATCTATCTATCTATCTATCTATATATATATACACTGTTATTTTTCTTTTACATTTTAGTCAGTGGTAATCTAAAAAAATAGTTTGTTCATTTTAAAAATGCACAAATTGATTTACCTGCAGATATCTGATAGTGTATTTATCAAATCACAGGACCATCAATCTGTCCTGTTAATATATAAATTAATTAACACCACCTACACCCTAATGATTTTTTTAGGCAGAGATACAGGATGCACCAAGATACAGAATCTGAAATTTTTTATACAAAGAAAACATATAACATCAGAGTTCTGGTAATAAAAAATATAATTAATTGTAAAATTAATGACTTTTATTTTGACATTTTTGTATATATATCTTCGATCTTTTTATATTTTTTACAAAAATGAGTCTTACAAGTTATAAATAAAAATGTTAGTTTTGTAACCTGCATGATTTAATAATGCATGTTAGCTTTTTATCTTTTTTAAATATCTATGCTCTTTATATGTTAACAATAGGTGATGCTTTTTATAAGTTAAAAGTATGCAGACATCTTATATTATAAACATAAATAGTTTTTTTTTTCTTTTTATAATCACATGACATGAATTCTGATAAAAAAAAAATACAATTAATTGCAATTAATTGTAAAATTAAATTACACCTTTGATCTTTTTATATTTTTACAAAAATGAGGCTTACAAGTTATAAATTCAATTTGGAAAAGGTAAAGCTTTTTTGTAACATGTATTAATGCATGTTAACTTTATATATATATATATATATATATATATATATATATATATATATATATATATATATATATATATATATATATATATATAATCATGCGATCTGAGATTTATTATGTGATCTCAGATCTATTTTGTAAAGTTTTGCTTGACTAGATTTCTAAATTTTTTTCATTTTAGATTTTTTTTTTTATTATGAGATCTCAGATCTATTTTTTTATTATGTGATCTCAGGTCTATTTTGCAAAGTATTGTTTTTAATTGATATTATAGTCACATGATCAGATCTATTTTTGATGTTATTAAGAAATTATGCATTACTACTAATTAACAATTCCTGATGCTTAGCAAGTTCTTCATTTTTTTTTGGCGGGGGGTCATTGAAAAAGAACTTGCTAAGTCTCACAAATTATTAATTAGTATAATTGATTATTTCTTAATAAAATCAAGAGTTAAAGTTTATCTCTATTTAAAGGATATTATTTATTCATTAAATATTCATATAATCTAAACTACAATTGACTTTCAACATGTTGCTTTTAATATTTTGACCATAAGACTACATTTGGATATACAAGCAGTGTAATGATGTTAAAAGCTGAATGTTGAATGGTTCTTTATCCCTCCTGCTTTCAGTGTTATTTTTAAATCAATGCCTTTGTCTTATATAATGAAATAAGTTTTGCCATTAGACACAAACATTTTTAATGTTAGTGTTCATGTGTCACAGGTGCCAGAAAAAATGTAAAATATTATATCTTAATTAAAGAGGAAATATTAAATTTGGGTTTAAATTGGGGGAATCATCTTTTGATGAAAAGATTCAAATTATATATTGCATTGAAACTAGAAATCATGAACTGTTTTCAATTTGGATTGCAAAATTTTGTATTTGCAGGGAGAGTATTTAGTATGAAGGTCCACTATACATTGTTCACATTTCATTTGAAGAATTGTAATCCAGAAAAGTTTGTTTACAAATTTTGTATTAAATAGGTAAACTATGTCCCTATATGATGCATGTTTTGATTTACAAATTGTTTTTTTACCGTTAATTTATTTGTCTATATACTATATATAATATTTTTTATAATGGATAATTATTATAGTTTTACATTATATATATATATATATATAATTATATAGTTTTACATTATATATATATATATATATATAATATTTTTAATGGTTTATAAACAAACACAAACAATCTTAAAATCCACAGAAGTACTTTCGGTTACTTTCTAACCTGCCTAAATGGCAGTTGAGGCAGGTTAGAAAGTAACCGAAAGTACTTCTGTGGATTTTAAGATTGTTTGTAATTGTTTATAAACCGTTAAAAATATTATGTCAATTATAATTACAATATTGTTTTTAATTAACGGATATTTTATTTATTATATATATATATCTATGTACAACTGTGAAAACATTATATATATATATATATATATATATATATATAATGTTTTCACAGTTGTATGAGATAGATAAATTATTATTTTTGGGAATAAACCATGTGTTATTTTGGATTACATACCACTATTGTGACAATGTAGCATCCACCATTGTCAATGTTAACTTTTGAAAGAAAAAAACATTAGATCTCAAACAGTAACCTGACTGAGTGTGAGATGAGAAATGAGATTCAACCTGAAGTAGTTCAGCATTCACAATGTGAGGCTTATCTAAATGTTTATTTCCCTCTGTTTTTTCACCTATTAACTTTATATTAATATTATAACTTTATGTTAATATTAGAAGACAGAGATAAAATGAGAGGTTTCCACAAAGCTGGAATAGGTTGTGCTTCATCAGCTGTAATTAAACCAGTAGGTCTCTTTAATACTTCAATTGATTCTCTCATGGTTCTTAAATCATACCTTTCCAAATTAGTAAGTATTTTTGCATTGTCAAAATCAGGTTTGTAACCACTTTCTAAAAAAATGGGAAGTAAGAACTGATGTCTTAATTTTCTGATTAAAATCATTTATATTTTCATTAATTCTGACATTTATTCATCTATTAGACAGGCCAACATAGCTTCTTGAGCTCTGCAAACATGGAATTTCATAATACCCTTGGTTTTTTAAAGATAATCTGTCTTTAGGTTTGTGTAAAAAATCACCCATTTTTTTGCCAGTAGAAAAATGTGATGGTTTAGTCACAAAAATATTATATATATATATAAAAAACAAAAACAAGTTAATCACGTAACCTGCTATCACTTGTTATTTATGTTCAAAAGATGGCGCTATACCAAAACCACCGAACAAGTGTAAGATTTGTTTACATAAACGAAAAAAGAGTCAGAAATTAACTACCTCTTTCATTTGCTCACTTCCAGATCAGCTGATTTCAAGCTGGTTTGCTCTCCTCAGTGGGGGATAGAGTATAGAAACTAGATCTAAACACTGACTCTCAAGTGTTTATGCAAAACGTTTCTATCAGATTGCAAGCGTGATTTTTTCAGACCGGTAAAGTCTTCAAACTCAGCCTAGCAAGCCAGATATTTATATGGGTCTGATCTCAGTTCAGAATCACCATATAATCAAAGTCTCTGCAATATATATCATTGCAAGAAAACTTTAAAGGTACATTTATGAAAAACAAAAACAAGTTAATCACATAACCTGCTATCACTTGTTATTTATGTTCAAAAGATGGCGCTATACCAAAACCACCGAACAAGTGTAAGATTTGTTTACATAAACGAAAAAAGAGTCAGAAATTAACTACCTCTTTCATTTGCTCACCCCCAGATCAGCTGATTTCAAGATGGTTTGCTCTCCTCAGTGGAGGATAGAGTATAGAAACTAGATCTAAACACTGACTCTCAAGTGTTTATGCAAAACGTTTCTATCAGATTGCAAGCGTGAATTTTTCAGACCGGTAAAGTCTTTAAACTCAGTGATAGCAGGTTACATAATTAACTTGTTTTTGTTTTTCATAAATGTACCTTTAAAGTTTTCTTGCAATGATATATATTGCAGAGACTTTGATTATATGGTGATTCTGAACTGAGATCAGACCCATATAAATATCTGGCTTGCTAGGCTGAGTTTGAAGACTTTACCGGTCTGAAAAATTCATGCTTGCAATCTGATAGAAACGTTTTGCATAAACACTTGAGAGTCAGTGTTTAGATCTAGTTTCTATACTCTATCCCCCACTGAGGAGAGCAAACCAGCTTGAAATCAGCTGATCTGGGGGTGAGCAAATGAAAGAGGTAGTTAATTTCTGACTCTTTTTTCGTTTATGTAAACAAATCTTACACTTGTTTGGTGGTTTTGGTATAGCGCCATCTTTTGAATATATATATATATATAACCTACTTAATCACATTTTAAGTATATATATATATATATATATATATATATATATATATATATATATAACCTACTTAAAATGTGATTGGATTTAGCTTCCTACAAACCAATTTGTAAATCAAAGCATGCATCATATAGTGGCGAAATTTACATATTTAATACAAAACTTTGTAAACTACCTTTTCTGGATTATGATTCTTTAAATAAAATGTGAACAACATATAGTATACCTTCATGGATCATACTAAATACCCTTCCTGCATTTACAAAATTTTGCAATCCAAATTGAAAAACATTCATGACTTCTGACTTCAATGCAATATATAATTTGAATCATTTCATCAAAAGCTGATTCCCCCAATTTAAAGTCAAATTTAATATTTTCTCTTTCATTAACATATAATATATTACATTTTTGCTGGAACCTGTGACACATGAACACTAACCCTAAAAATGTTTGTGTTTAATGGCAAAACTTATTTCATTATATAAGACAAACACATTGATTTAAAAATAACACTGAAAGTAGATTACTTAAAGGACCTGAAATCCATTATACTGCTACCAAAAAGGGAAGCCTTAGCAATTGTTTGAGTATTCCAAAGACATTGTACTCTCTTGTTAGGATCAGAAGTAATAGTGGTCACTGACAACAAAAGCTTGGAGTTCATCAATCACAGTTACCTAACCAATAGTTGGCTGGTGTGTTGGAGTCTACATCTCCAAGAATATAACTATACTGTGAAGTACTGCAAAGGATCAGAGAATGTGGTAGCTGATATTTTCATCTGGAACCAAGCACATTCATAATCTCAACATTTTGCATATAGAAAGTTTACAAATCACAGCAGTAGGCTTAACAATAGTAGAAGGTTTAAGAGTTATCTTAAACAGTTGACTCAACACCAACAAGAAGATGCCCAATTCATACAAGAAATTGAGAATTTGGAAGGTAGAGGAACAAAGGTCATTGGATAGTACAAACATAAGATTTGACATTGTAGATTGGACCAATCCATACTTTAATATAGAATTCTAGATGATCCAGAAGAATATAGACTTGTCATATATCAACAAATGTCAGTTGTAGTGGTAACTCATGTCCACCATGTATATGGGTTCCATGAAGTATGGAAAACTGAACATTGGCTCAAGAATTGTTTTTATTGGTGACACATGTATGGTACAATAGTCACTGTCATTGGCCAATGTAAAACTTGTCAGAAATCCATACCAGTAAATTAAAGTTATGCAGCTCTGATTATGTACTCTATACCAGAAACACCATGTGAGATGTTAACAGTGGATTACTATTATATACTGGTACACTGCTGGCATGCAATAAGAACAAGTATTTGCTGGTAGGGTATGATTTATTTTCCAAAATTTATGACTGCATACCCAAATAGCTCAAGCAAATATGAAAAACCCAATATGTGTATTTGAAAAGGAACATTTTTTGTCTATGGGAAAACCCCAGATTATCCTCTCAGATCATGGAAGTGCCATTTATGTGTGGAGGATGGGGAATATATATGGATCCATAGATCAGGTAGCTGGCATGTAGTGTCATCCATTCAGAATCCTGTATCAAATCCATTATGACAACCAATCAGAGGGGTTGCATCTGAATAATTCCAGACATAATCATTTAAATTAATTGGTCAGTCACTGAATCAATGGAGTTGTCTCCTGTATTTTTACACTTCAGTAAACATGTTCCTCAATTATTTTAGGATATACTACCTGGAAGTAAAGAAAATCCAATAGATACTGAAAGTGATAAAAAAAAACAGGCATATCACAATTTCATAAAAAAGCCAAGATCAAAATAGGTGATCAATGGGAACCTACCATAGGTTTAAGTTAAGTGACTGAGATTTGATAAAGACACCACATGTGAGTAAATCAGGGAAGTTTATATGTAAAAAAATTTATAATTTATATGAAGATCTGTTTGCAATTGTGAAGTCCCAGGGAGATAATGCATTTTGGATAGATACCAGACAAGAGATGAAAAGGTCCTATAATGCTCAGTCACTCAAACCTATATTTCCATATGATGACAATAGAGAGTAGTTATTTTTTGGATGAGAGATGAGCCATTCAAACACAGACTGTATTTGAAAACTTTCAAATGAAGAGTATTGTAAGAGAGCAGATTAATGCCATGTTTCAAGAAGGGGAAATTTGCATACACTTAGTTTAATATTTATCTGGGTAATAATGTAGAATTATATATATATATATATATATATATATATATATATATATATATATATATATATATATATATATATATATATATATATATATATATATATATATATATATATATATATATATATATATATAACTCTAGATAGGGAATTAAAAGGTTAAAATAAACAGGAGGGATGGGAGTATTTGTGCTTTTTTTTTGTGGAAACACATGTGTACATATTGCTGTATGGAATGGTATAAAAAAGAAAAAAACACAGGTAGAGAGATCTATTTGTTTTCAAGATGGAACCTACTGAATTTTATTTTGGAGCAATTAAATTTAAAAAAATCTTGAAAATAATGATCTATACCTAAAGAATGTATGTTGCTGAAGTTTGTTTGGATTCTTTTTTAAAAAATTTCAAGCAAGCCAATATACAAAAGAAAAGGTAAAAATAACTTTTAGGGGCTAAAAGTTTTTTACTTTTGTTTTGGGGAATCTGGATTTGAATGACGAGTGAAATAACAGAACTTTCTATAAAGTGTGTGTGTGGGGGGGGGGTGGACTATAAAAAGAAAATTAAAAAAAAAGTAACACTCTCTTTTCTTAACTTGCTGTCAACAATTTAGTTGGCATTGTTTAGAACAAAAAATATTTATTCACTTCATCCATAGTGTTGTGAGAACAACTTCAGAAAAGAAAGAAATCAAAGAATTGGAAATGATAGAAGAGTTATAAACTTCTTCCTCAACTATGAGCAGGCTGGGGGTAAAAGTGTAAAGGTGTTGGGCTTTACAATACCATCCCACAAAGATATTAAGGTTGCTGCAGGATAATCAATGCTGGTAATGGAAACCAATTACTAGAGCCAAAATCAAACCCCAAAATATAGTAAACAGAAAATCAAACAAGGAGCAAATAATATTGCTGTATTCATTTGGTTGGAAAAATAAATAGCAAAGTTACAAATGTTAAAATTACTCCAGACATTTTCTTTTAATTTTTTTTAAATAAAAATGACTAATTTAAAGTTAAATAATTATAATGGAAATAGATATAATTACAAACAAAGCTGCAGAGATTACATTTTAAGAATAATGAAAATGGATTTTGGAGAAAACACATGATAAGGAATTGGAGATGTGAAGCTGATAAGAGAATATATAAAATTGTGAGTGGGAAAATAGTGTATACACTTTTTCCTGTCCATTCACCAGCAGTGTTGGATATGGGAATCAATCATTTAGAGCTGTTCATCATAACCATCTTAATAATTTGTTTGTTGAGCATTTAATACCAGTGAAACAAGCATTTAGCTGTTATTTCATCACAGCATTTTAAATAATTTGTAGTTGGCTGTTTATCCAAGTGGATATATATATATATATATATATATATATCCACTTATCTATCTATCTATCTATATATATATATATATATATATATATATATATATATATAGATAGATAGATAGATAGATAGATAGATAGATAGATAGATAGATAGATAGATAGATAGATAGATAGATAGATAGATAGATAGATAGATAGATAGATAGATAGATAGATAGATAGATAGATAGATAGATAGATAGATAGATAGATAGATAGATAGATAGATAGATAGATAGATAGATTATTTTTAATAGTTGGTATGTATATATTTGATTGTGTGCCCCACAATTTTAGAGGCAAAGACCCCAAAAATTGGTGCAGTCTTCTGTTTTGAATCTAGTGAAGCCATAAAAATGAAGAAAAAATAGGCCATATTAGACAGTTTATTACCTTTTAGTAAAACAAGAAAAATATAAATAGGACAAATCAATATTTCCCTATTTAGTATTGAGAATGTCAAGGAATGGTGTTTTATATCTTTACAATTGGAAAACATTTTCAAGTTGAATAGTATAAAGAAGAATGAAAAAAGTGGCCACAGATTTATGTTTAGCAGGAAATAAACTCATAGAAATTGTAAATAAATTATGGGACAGACTGATAACTGATGGAGTGCTTTTTGAAGATATAGTAAAAAAAATGAATGGACTATTTTGCCCGTCTCTGTGTAGACATGTAGCTAGATTAGCTCTTAGAATCAGAAAACAGGTGAGGGAGGGAAAAATAAAGACTATGATTTGTATGAAGACAGTTGACTAAAAACTGTGTTTATGGTCAGTTTTAAGAACAAGTGTTGCTGGATCTGTCCAAGAAAAAAAATTGTGACAATGTTATTAATGGAAAGTGACTTATCATACAAAGTGGCTGTTAAAAAAGGAATAGGGTATGAAACAATAATTGAGCAAGCCCTAGCTTTTAGAAACAACTGAGAAGAGACCACAAAAATGGCAGTTTATAAAACAGATTAAAGGCAGAAGGCAAAGAATGAAAGTAAAAAGAGAGAGACAATATTAGCAGTGTAACATTTCTGCTATGGTAAAACTTACCATTCATCTAAAATTGTAAATGGAGGAATTAAGCAAACTGTTTTAATTGCAGATTCAAAGGGCATTTAGCAGATATATGAAAAAAACATGCAAAATAGATTTATCAGACAAAATAAAACAACCATCAGGAAGAATATAACAAGGCCTGAGCAGGATCAATTCATGATTAAGGTTACAATATGTAATACAGAGGTGCGAGTGGAAATAGATAGTGAGTCAGGTATTTCACTTCTATCAGAAAGTAAATGGGAGGAAATATCTAAAGACTAGAAAAGAGTAAAACCTCAAAAGACAGACATCATAGTTAAGGCTGCAATGGAAAGGTAGATGCTCCAGTTTGTTTCAGAAGCAAATCATAGATTTTGCCAAGGTATATAGTAAAACTTTTAAGTCCCTTAATTAGGAGAGATTGGTTTACTCATAGAGGAATACAGGTTTCTGTAGTGAAAAATATTTTGATAGAGCAAGAAATATTAAAAGTATATCTGGATTTATTTATGGATGACATGAAATTAATTAGCACAAACCCAGCTGAAATTAAATTAACTGAAAAGATAAGACCAGTGACATGTAATATTTTTTTTCATGCAAAGATAAAAAGTTGAAGAAAAGCTAAAAATTTTAGTAACGAAAGGTGTGTTAACCACTGTGGAAGACACAGAATGGCTGCCTCAATTGTAGTAATAAGTAAAGCAGATTGAAAAATAATTTTCATTGCAACAGATGCTTATTCAAAATGGATAGGGAGTGACCTGGTGAAAAATATGCATGCTCAGGAAACAAATGTTTAAAAACAAATTCCTACATGTAGTTTTCCTGAAGTAGTTGTATCAGATAATCGTGCTGTTTTTATGAGTGATGAACTAATTTTTTTTAGCAGTTATGGAATAAAACGTGTGTAAACCACTATATCACCCAGAGTGAAAAGGTCTAGCATAAATTGCTGTTAAAATGCTGTTCAGCAAGTTAAAAAAAGTTTTAAAAAATGGGAAAATTTAGACATGCAATAATCATTACAATAATTTATGCTATATCAACATACAACACCATCAATGGCAACCAGGAAATCTCCAGAAGAACTATTGTGCAGGTGGAAATTGACAACTAAATTAGCTATATTATATCTCAGTGCTCAAACTATTGTGTTTAATAACATGTCAGGGAATACGTTTTCAATAGGAGAACATGTATGGTTGAGAGACATAATTTGAACAAAATAGGGAGAAGAAATAATTGAAAAATTAATATCAAAACAAATATATGCAATTAGCAGTCTGAATGGATTACAATACAAAAGACACCTATAAACCATATAAGAAAAAGAGAGCCGGACAAAATACAATTGAATGTGTTTCAGAAATAGGAATTAAGGTCATAAAGAGCAACCCAGAACAGGTAATAACCAAAAATGAGAGAATAAGAGAGAAAAGTGAAGCGACAAAATGCCCAGAATATAGCTGAAAAAGAAAAGTCACCCAGATCTTTACGGAATAAAAGGAAACCACGCAGATTTGATGATTATGTATAACATAAATAAACTCTAACTTCTGGAGTGAGGAGATATGCTGTATTCGTTTCATTGAGAAAATAAATAGCAAAGTTACAAGGGACGAAATTATTTCAGAAGTTTTTTTTTATTATTTTAAAAATAAACTAATTTAATTTTAAATAATTATAATTGCTAACAAAGCTGTAGACATTAAATTTTAAGATCAAGGAAAACTGATTTTGAAAAACGTGACAAAGAATTGGAGACATGTAGCTGATAAGAGAATATATAAAACTGTGAGTGAGAAAATACTGCGCATTTGTTCCTGTCTATTCACCAGCAGTATTGGATATGTGAATGAAGCAATTAGAGCCGTTCGTTACAACCATCTTAATAATTTGTTTGTTGAGCATTTAATACCAGTGAAGCAAGTATTTAGCTGTTGTTTCATCACAGCCATTTAAATAATTTATTGTTCGCCATTTATCCAAGTGGATATATATTGATAAAGTATTTTTCAAGGTTGGTAGGTGAAAACACCACACGTTATTGAAGTTATTTTCTATTTGTAATATTTTATAAATAATACTTTTAAGCAAATTAGATTAACATTAATTAACATTAATTACAAGTTTTGTACTTTCTTAATTCATATTTATGTAGAACTTCTCTACTTTAAAACACAAACAATTTGTCATTTTGTGTGAAGTATCAAAGTAGTAGTAGAAGTACTTCACAGGATGATTATAGATGATATCTATCCAGAGATTACTTTGCATAAATCTTATTTTGCATTACCTTATAGATTTGAGATTATGTTTTATTTGAGATTTGTTAGGAAGGTAATTCTTAGACTAACTCTATATTGATTAATAATTTTATGAAAAAAAAAACAAGTTATAGAAAGGAAATGGCAAATATCTGCACAATATGTTAGATAAATTATTACTATAAAGAGGATGACTATTACAATTTTGTGAATGACACACAGAACTCCACAGTTTTTGAATGCCATTTATGATGTGCCTTATCACAGGATTCCTATAGAAAAAAACATCAAATTACAAAATATGCCATCTCAGCAGACCCCAAAATAAATTTGACCAAATGTTTTACATTTCCAAATGCATCTTAAACAATGTGTCACACCAAAAAAAATATGACTGCTTCTCTTTCTACTAACTTTCAGAACCATTTTTATATCAACACATCTATATAATTTGGTAATAGTCATTAAATTTTTAAGTGGTTAATGAAAATGTTTGATGGGAATCAAATATACAGTATGACATTCTCACCTCCCAAACCACGGTGAAAAAACGAGTTACTGATAATTTTTTTTAAATTAAACAAAAACCACCTACTAAAACTTTTGTTGATTTAAACTGTATATCTCAGCAAAACCATGTGTCTCAAGATATTATCAAGTCGTTTGATTTTATGGTGATAGAGAGAGCCTTAAAGACAATATACAAAATTATAAAACTCACCATCGAATATCTTATCTGATCTCATGGTTTGTATTTAAGATTTTACTGTAAGTAGCTAATGTTTCTAGTGAAATAAAACGTGCTGTTAATTAGAATTAGTATGGTTGGCGGTTTGAAAAGGAAAATAAAACAGTCCTTTGCATCGGGTCATATTGTAAATATCAGATCAAAAACATAAATATTTTAAAAAATAAATTGTTTTGATTATGTACCAATATTTTAAATTATCAGGGGGTACATTTAATTTAATTTTCTAGATTATGAACCGATATTTTTATTTTAAATACAATAAAAAATACATCTGGATTTACTGCTATGAAATATATAGGAATAACATTATAGAAAATATTTATCACTGATAGAAATCTGGAGGTCCAATATATATGTGATGACATTCCAAAGTAATCACCATATTGGATTATGGTACTTATTGACTATAATTTCTATGATATGTCATTAATAACCTCAAAATAATATTTACATATGATTCTGATGAAGTCTTTATATGATACCGCTGCATCTCCAAAAAATACAGGTTGAGAAGATGCGGATGTAATCTTTCTAAATATAAAATCTGCAAACTATATTTCTCCTCACTTCCATATGTATAATATATCAGGAATAATTTAAAGTCTAATCACATACTACTATGTGAGTCGACTACATTAATATTATTCATCATAAAATACATAAGCTCATGGCACGAAGAGACATTCTTTAACTATTGTGAAATAACAGAATTATTTATTTGTTGATTTTTTTATGAACAATAAACAATTATCTGACCAATCAAATTTTGCTGGGATTTTTACCTTTTAAATAATAAAATAATCTTTGCATGGCTAAATGTGCCCTTTACTGTATGAATTCTCTCTAGTAAATTTTTGACTAGCATGAAATTTGGGGAAGAGGTGAACAGCTTTATTTTGAGTCAATCGCCAGAGCTGAAATGGAAAAATAACAATTAGAATATGTACAATTAACTAAAATATTTGTTAATTATATGTTATTTAACTCGAGGCATATAACTACATTATTCAAAATTCAAAATTTAAACTATAAAATGATCAAGTGATTTGCTAATTTTGGAAATACAACAAAGTAATCGTGGCTAACTGCTTTAAACAATTCACATTATAAAACCATATTTAATCGTGCTCTGTTTCTTCATTATACCGTTAAACATTGCAAAATGGCTTTATATATATGTTGACCAATGTAAAGTTTAATAATATATATATATATATATTTGTGTAACAGATGTTTTATTTCGATAATTTTGTTTTGGATTGTATTTCAATAATTATAATTTAGAAACTCAACTTTAAATAAATTTATTAATGTAAGCAAAAATTAAATTAAATCTTGACATTAAAAAATGATGAGTCATGCACTTGGTATAAACTTCCTGACTACGTGAAATATTAACATTTCTAATTTTAATAATTTGGACTATAAATATGGATCAAATTAGTAGCTGCAGCCTCACAACTTGATACGATTTTGTTGACCAAGAAGCTGGTAAGTAAATTTGAAAATTAACTATAAAAAAATTTGGTTAAACATTTCAAAATATTTGCGTTTACTTTTACTTAAGCGTTTACAAATTATATATAATCATAGTCTGATTACCCTAAGCGATTTGGAGCAGGTGTTAAAGAGTCTGTTCCAAGAACGATTTTTAGCTCTCGAATTTTTCCTGAACTTCTGATCAATAAAGACATATGCCTTTTATTTTGCAATCAGATTTACTGTCCTAAAACTATAATGTATTATTAGTTAAGTATCAATAAGCTAGTAAAATAATTTCCGAAGTCAAAAAAAAGTATTTACATTTATATATGGTATTGTTAAAAGCTATCATCTCCGCCAATTACTATATATAGAGAGAGGCGTGTGTTTGTAAGTGCGTAAGTGTTTGTTTATATATTTGTGTGCAAATAAATTTATACATTAAGAGGGCATTTCCTTTGTAAATTCTATATTTATATTGCTACAAAGTACAAATCAACAATAAATTACAAACGGAAGATACATCAGTGTTATCAAGCAAATGTCTCCCAGGTAGTTAAAGTTAAATAGTTTAGATTTGAATGCTTTCTCTTGTAGCAATTTTTATATTATATATATTGAATCAATATTGTTTTTGTTTTCAAAAATTCAGTTAAGTGGAATGATTTAATGCTATTAAAATGTAAAGAAGTAGTTCAATAATAAATAGCCTATAGACTTAACACCAAAGAAGTCAAAAATAACTGATAAGTGTAAGTCAGGATCTAAGTGATGATTTTTCAAATTTATTGATAGATATTAAGTAAGTCATAGAGTATGATTTCCGTGATTTATCAAATATGATCCAAAAATATAAATTATAGTGTACAATTAAGAAAAGATATTCATCATACCACTACAAACATGGAAAAAACGTCAGGTTGATCACAAGATGGAGTTATTTATGTAGGTATATATTCTGCAAAGTTATTTGTCCTTACTAATATATTTGTAATCTTAAAAATCCTCAAATCATATAATATTATGGGGTTACTTGTTTTATGTTTACCATAGTCAAAATATCCACTGAATACTTATAGAAAATAAAACTCTTGAAACAGTTGTAGAGTCTCATAGTTTTTTGTTTGGCTTTTGTTTAAAAAAAATAATTCCTAGCAATTTTTGACAAAATAAAGCAAAACTGAAATTTTTACTAGCCAAACAATAAGAGGTAAATAATCTCATACTGACGAAATTGTATAACTAGGTGTGTTGTTTAGGGCTTAGATACTACCAAATGTAGTTTCAAGTTGAAAATACTACAAAAGAAATACTAATAGCTTTATCGCGTTTGAAACTTAAAGGCTGCAATTTGACATGATAACTGTAGATGTTTAATTCTAAAAGTAATTTTGTGAATAAATTTGGATACTGACTAAATAATAATAGATATACATACTTTATTTAACTCAGGTGGGGGGAGGGTAGCAATGGAAATATTTATATATGTTCTAACTTTAAAATTGTAAACAAAAATAAATATTTTATTCCTTCCCAAATACTTTGAAATTAGAAAAAAACTCATCACTAACTGTCTAATAATTCAAAAATTCAAAAAATAAAATCACATGTAGCCCTTTTTACATTTCCTTAATAAACAAAATATTTGACATTCTTTTTTTCTAAAGTAAACTTTCATAATGCCCAAATATATAAAATTACAAATTTATAATTTCGATAGAATTTACTTGATTTGATACTAATTTACTCAACTTTAAATGAACCTTAATACACATAGGGAAAAATAAATAAATTTTATCGAAAACGATTAATATAAATATTGACATTAAGTTGTTAAAACGGTAGATTATTTAGAGAGCATAAACTATTGACCACATCAAATATTATTATTCATAATTTTAATAATTGAGATATAAAAGTGGCTGAAATTTTTAGCTTGAAACGGAAAAAACCAAGGAGTAGCCTGATAAATAAATAAAAGTTGCAATTAGAATAAAAAAATTTAGAAAAATATTTCAAATTACTTACTTTTTTTATTAATGCATTATCATGTATATAAATTTAAAACACTCCATATATATATATATATATTGCAACGTTGTACATATAAATTTAAAACACTCCATATATATATATTGCAACGTTGTACACTTATGGTGTTACATCGCTTTCAAATGAAAATAATAATAAAAAATTTCAATAAATGAAATTTATTTAAATTGATATAACAAAAAGCACAGATAGATAAAATGGACAGATAGTAAACTGATTAAATAATTGTTTAAAGTGATAAGGAAAAGTTAATAATCTGAAAACAAAAGTTTCTTTTAAGGAAGTTTTAAAAAACTTGAAAACTGTTCATTATTTTTTAAAAGTTATTTTTAAACTATACTAGGATGAAAATTAATTTCTATTGAAATGTAATGGAAAGCAAGTCTTTGGAGTATTTAACCGACTGCAAATCAGATAAAAAATATTAAAATTACTAGTGATAAAAATATCGGTGTTTCTCCCTCTAAAGAAAACTAAGCAATAAAGATGCATAGAACACACAAACCAGAAGAAAAATCACCATCACCAATGAAAATTATGCTAAGCCATCAAAGATCGGTCCTGGAATTCAGTGCTAAGAAGTGCAAAATAACATAACACAAATTAGATTACCTTCAAGGATTATTATTTGATTGATTAGAATAATTTATCCCTGTATTACAGTTTCTATGATGTAGGGGCTATGCAATTAATTTTATTCCTTTAGACCAACAATATAGTAGTTTCTGAAGAATAACCAAAATGGATTTGTCTCCAAAAGGAAGAAATCTACTAATTGATGAAAAACAACTCTTTGAACTGGGCATAAATCACATCAAAAATCACAAAATGGCTTTCAATAAACCTGAAGCAGTCCAGAGGATACCCTGAAATAAAACAAGTATGAACCTTAAAATGAGATTTGAACTTTTAATTATCTAACTTGAGAAAATAAAAACTTTCAATTATTAAACCTGAGTGTTATTTCTCCTAAAGAAAATCTCTTATCTGACAATTTAATGAAATTCTAAATTATTTATTAAATATTTTATGCACAACATGTTTGCCATTATCATGTTCTTCCTCATGATAAAAAAATAATAAATTTAATGCTAGGTGTGACTGCAAAGACTAGTTAAGATTATGAAGGATTAAATGTGGGTTATTTTGGGACTAATTGTTTCATTGTGGAATTGATGCTGGTGGAGAGTTGTATTAGTTTTTTATGCCAAGTGCATTGTAGTTTTATTTCATTGTGCTATGTTTTAGAATATAGTTCACCAAGATGAATGCATGGCCTGAAAATGGTAGCCATTGCATTGTCAATGGTTGTAAGTATATGCCTACACCATTGATTTCTTATGCTCCGGATAAAGAGTATAAGTTGGCAATGAATTGTTTTCTACCCTGGCATCAAGCATTTTCTCCCACATATATTTGTTGATCCTCTGCCAGACAGATGTACATTCCTGTATTCATGAAGATCATCTTGTTTCTTCTAATATGATGATACAGATATAATTTCTGTATTCAGATTTTTGTTATGCTAACATTCTCATTTTGCCTAGATCTCATTGGTGTATCAGTTAACTGACATTGGTTTGAATGTGAATTTTTGGCACTGCATTAAAGGATTTGATTTTTTTTTAAAATGCATGTTCTATGCAGGATATCTACACTTAACAAAATATGAAAATAATATTAAAATATATAAAATTTCATCCATCTGTAAATTTTAAATAAATATGAATTAAATCTATTTAATAATAAATATTAAAGATTTAAATCCTCAAATTTGTTTTGATATTGTATGTGCATAATAAATGTACTGTCTCATTAGTTCTGGCAGTGACTTAATTTATTATCATTATTAATTCTATCAATGATTAAAAAGTTTGTGTTTGAAATGATATATTATAAAGTTCAGTTTCTCCATGAGTTTGTGCCTAGGGCCTTTGGTCAAAGAAAAGTTGCACTTTACCCATACATGTCTGCTTCTTTTATATTTTTTTTTCTAGATTCAAATAGTCTAGTAGTGCACTGATAATGCAGATAAGGTAGTGAGGGCACTGACTATTATAATTGGCTACCCAATGTGGCACGTTATACATTTATTAATATTACACTGAGAATTTAAGAAAATTGTGCAAGTAAGGAATCTGCACACATATAGATAACATGATAGTAAACAAGTAAAGAATGGCCATTAGTGCCATAGATATGTAGTGCAAAAAGTAAAATTTTTGAAAGGAATATTTTTTATTTTGTTTTTTTAACATTAGCCTATGGATTCCATTGTAATTTAAAAGTACTGCCACTAAAGAAAAGAAATTGCTCACATATGCATAAATGGCAGCAGTAAAACTTGTAAAATATAGTATTAATAGTAATTTTAGAAAATATAGATTTTTAAATAAAAAAGGAGAAAATGGGGAACTGTTGAGTGGGAGATGCAAGTGCAGCTAGGATAAAAAGAAGAATAGAAGTGTAATTTTTTTCACTGTATAATTAATAAACAAAGAAAATATTAAAAATAATTGTAGCACATAACTTACCTGTGTAATATGTGTTTACTAACACTAAATATATATTTTTTATTGTTTTTTTTTTAAGAAAGTTCATGGATATGTAATGGTATACATATATACTGTTACATCTCTTTCAAATGAAAATATAAAAAAGATCAATAAATAATAATTATTTAAACTGATATAAAATGCATATATAAATATATAATGCACAGATCATAAACTGATTAAATAATTATTTAAAGTCAAAAATGATAAGGAAAACTAAAAAATCTAAAAAGTTTATTTTAAGAAAGATGAAAATAGAAATAAAACTGTCAATTTATGGTCTTTTTTAAAGTTATTTTTAAACTATAATGAGATGGAAATGAATTTATAATGAAATGTAATGGAAAACAAGTTATAGTGGCATTTAATCAACTAATTGTAAGTCAGATAAGATAAATTAAAATTACTAGTGATAAGCCATGAAAGATTGATCCTGTAATTCAGTGAAAAGGCATAGAAAATAATATAAAATGAATTAGATTATTTTCAAGGATTATTATTTGACTAATTAGAATGTTTTTGTACCTTTATTATAAATCACCCAATAAACTTCATTCACTCAGTTCTCCTGACTGTGTTGACCTTCATTATAACATTTCCCAAAGAATGAGAAAAATGGATTTGTCTCCAAAAGGAAAGATCTACTTATTGATGATGGAAAAATTTTTGAACTAGACATGTAGTACATCAATGACCACAAAATGGCTTTCAATAAACCTGCAACAGTCTGGAGGATTCCCTGAAATAAAACAAAAGTATGAACCTTACAATGAGATTTGAATGTAACTTGAGAAAATACAACAATCAATTATTAAACCTGACCGTTATTTCTCCTTAAAAAATCTTTTATCTCACAATTAAATTAAATTTGCGACATTTTCTTAAGCTCCAAAATATGATCTCCAAAAACAATGACATAAAATTCACAATATTGTTGGATTAAATATCCTCACCTTTTTTATTTTCTAAATATTTCCCTTTTTTCACAGAATACTAATCTTTAAAATGCTATAGAATATTGGAGATTTATAAATATACTCCCTTATAACATTAAAGATAAGATCATAAAGGTAAGGGGCCTCTATTTTTGTCAAATGTTGAAGAATATTAATCAAAATGCAACAACAGTGCTTAGATTACATGAATATTAAAAAGAGATACTTTGGGATTAGCGCTGCCATGACCTAATTGCCCAGCCATAATTACTCTAACTGCAAATTATTTTAGCACTTACTGTTTTCATAATAATTTTAATGCAAGTGTTTGAATGACAGAACCTTTTTTTTGTGAGGGAAAGTGTTTTGGATGAGAGAAGTTGTAGTTGTGATTATTATGAAAAGCCTAAGTACTAGAATAACTCTCAAAGTTAGAATAATTATGACAAAAGATTAGACTTTCTATTTGGATAAATATTCTTTAAAATTTGACAAAATAGATGTTTTATATTTTAAAGACCTTATCTTTAATGTTGTAGAAGTGCTTATGGAAAAAAAAAATTTTATTATAAATAAATTCAAAGCAATCTTTGTTCAGTAGTATATTCAATATTTTTTTTTTTATAAAAGTAATATGATCTAGGGTTGTAGTTTATAGTTTCTCTATATTACTAAAGCACTCAATCAATTGTTGTTAACAATTGTTCTAATTTTTCACCTGACGTGTTCAGTACATAAATGATAAATAAAATAAAACTTATGAATAATAAATAAACCCATAAAATAGTCATATGATATTAACACATAATAGCACATTATGCATAGTAGTTTCAGTAATATAATCTTTCTGTGTATCCCACAGCCTTTAATATATATGCTTTATTAAGTAATATAAGACAAATTGTATTACTTAATTTATCATTGCTCATTACTGTCATATCTAATATTTGGATATTCTAACATAGTGCTTCAATCAATGAAAAAGTTTTGATTTTTAAATAGTATTCCTTGACAATTATAATTTAATGCAATCCTTTTTTTGTAAACCATCATATACTTTTCTGTTTAACTTTCAACATATCAGTTCTAATTTAAAACCACAAAAATATTTTCAATCTAGGCCAACTTTCTGATATAGCCATATAATTGGAAAACCTTCCAATGTATATATATTACAGTATTTTTTTTAAAGTGTCTCTATCCTATAACCATGTTTGGTGCAAAATAGTAATATATCAAATAAACATATCATATGAATCTAGCATACACTGTGCTGATTTTGCAGTATACACTTGTTTAAAATGGAACTAATAATGTTAAATAATAGTGCTTAAGAAACACCTACACATTGCTGCATAATCCAATATTCTCAGATTTTTAAATGCCTCATTAGATGACTTAGATGTTCTGACTTAAAAAATAGAAAATCTGACTGTGTTTTTATCTTTTGTTCATAAATTTAAAAATATGTCTCACATGTTTATGCAAAATATATGACAATTCAGATAATAGAATAATTGTATGAATAATATTTTTTTTCTTTTTATGAATACAAAATTCTTTATAGAAAACTTCAATGTATTTCACTTCTTTTTTTAGTTAGCAGATCAACAGTTTTTATTGTCAAAACAACTTTCCATTCAATACTAATATTTTCTTTCGATTTTTGAGAGTTTTATCATCTTTTATAGATTATGTTTTCAATTTACAATTATTTTTATAATATCAATAATAAGTATTTTTAAAAAAGGTTGGAGTTCAATTCTTCGTAAAAAATTATTTTTTTTCATATATTAGTTTCTTCATATATTTCTAACCTCACATAGTAAATTTCTAATTATGTACCAATTATTTTTCTTTCACTTTTCAATAGAGTATAAGTTGTCTTATTGACAATCAAGCCTAAAACAATTTCAAGATCGTTTAGCATTGTACAATTATTTGCAATTTATTTAACATTATAATAGGTTCTGAAAATTAGAAATTTTAGAATTTTATTATTATTTTCCTTAATTGTTTTCTCTTTCTAGATTTTCATTAACAGAAGTATCTTACAAAGGATTAAATTATGACTTCGGAATTGAGTCTATAAACAGTAATACAATTTTGCATTTTCTTTAACTCAAAAGATAATTCAAAGTATGCTATATTTTAATTGAATACTTCTATATATATTTCCGATCAGCATTTTACTAAAAGAAACAACTTATAAAACAACTTCACCATTTTCTAATTATTTGTCAATTATGTCACATTAGTAACGTTGATAACATATAGCACATCTATATGTATATCATATATTTCTTTATTCCAGTGAAAAATTATTGGGTTATAAATCTGAATTATTTGCATGTAGTATCTTTCTTTTATTTGATTATCTATTACCGCTATATATTCACTCATTTTTTATACATCTAATCCACTTAACATGTGTTTTTAGTATTTGTTTTATTGTAATAAAATGAAAGGTAATTTATATTAATATTAATTAATGATAAGACTATACTCCTTCTAAACCTGAGAAATTCTAAAAAAATATTTATTGATCTCTGTGGTATTGCAACATATCATTAGGATAACGTACTGACCGTTACTTCTTCAACTATGATAAGCATTATTTAAGGTATTTTGAATACTCACTTTTTGGCTAATGTGCATTTTGTAATCTTGGATATGACCATGTCAAATTAATGTTATTGGCGAGTAAAAGAAATATTTTTTACACTTCTAAAAGGATTGTATTGTGTAAATAAGCTATTCACAATATATATATATATATATATTGTACCGGATCGATTTGCTATTCACAATATATATATATATATATATTGTACCGGATCGATTTGCAGAAACCACTTACTTACATGTATATATGTTTTGGCTGGTTTCAAACTTCTTCATAATACATTTATAACCTTATTTAATTATAAATGTTATGTGAATGAACTGGCACATTCAAGCAAAATGGGAGATATTATTGATATCTTTAAATATCAACAATGGCTCACCTTGGTTGCTAGATTCAAACACCTACTATCCAAACACTTTATTTGTTTCGGAGTAAATTCTGGGTGCCAGCTAGTCTCAGACTAACATATTTGGTCAGTAGGCTCATAATCCAGCACTCAAAACGATCCCAAAACTACACCAGTCTAATTTTAATCAATAATAAATATAGTTTAATTAGTGGTGATTGAATTGATAAAAGATTGGTAAAGAATAGGTAAAAGAGATTGATAAAAAGAGATTGATAAAAAAGAATTGATGGACAAATAAAGTTTAATTTTAAAGACAATTTATTAAATAACATTAATTTACTAAATTTAAACATCTTTATAATTTTTAACTAATATAACACACACACATTTTAAATTAACACATTATAACATATATCTTATGAAAAGCATAAATAATATTTGACATCGATAAATTATCTCACATTCACAAACACACACATCAATAATTCATTCTGTGCATGCTTATAGAGTTCAAATTACTTGTCTCTGTAGGATTTACGAATTACAGCAGTGGCTACTATATATAAATGAGAATAATAAAATATTTTACCTAGGATTTTTAGAACATGGATATTGCTTGTTGTTGGCTGCTTCTGACGGAGTATATCTAACTGGTTAGATTTGACATTTCTTGAGGAGATTTGATGCTAATCAGTTGGTTTTATTCCTGGAGACAGTTGAACACTGACGGAGGATTTCTGAGCTGTTATGCAGACATTATTTCACGGGCAGGTTTTTATGATCTTGATAGACTAAAGGGCTGTAGTAAGAGTGTATATTCCCAAAAGCTGCTCACTGCTGCATTTCTGTTTCTGGATACATAATATAAACTGCACTGTTATCTAAACTGCAACAAGACTGACACACTGAGAACTAGGCTGACACTGACATCCGATAAAAATCTGGCTAGTTATATATGCAAAGTGTTTTTATTTTAATATTCTCCAGCAAATATGTGTTGTTGAAATTCCTTTAGTAACTAATCCTCTGGCGTGTTTTTGAAGATTGTTTAATTAGTAGTAGTCTTCATAAACATGTTGTTTTTATATCTTTAATTAGTAGCCCATTGCTGGTGTGGTTTTTTTAAATCTTTATTTAACTTAATAGCCATCGCTGTGTTTTCCAAATATAATTTCTTTCTAAATTTCATTTATATTTTTTTTAATATTATTCTAACATGCATACATTTATTTACACTCACACGTACATATATAATTTATTATAATAAGCTCAAATGAAAAGAGATTTATATTTTTTTTAAACTTTAAATTATTTATTTTTAAGAAAACTAATTAAGGAAAACTTTACTTCCTTTTATACAACTTTTAGTTTAACTTTCTAAAGAAAACCCCTTTCCCACTTTTAATCAATTATTTTCCAACTTTTATTTCAAAATCTTTTACAAAAGATTTTTATTTTAATAATTTTTTTTAGACAAAATTATTTTATATACATGTGCCAAATTGGCTTTGGCACAATATATATATATATATATTAATTTTACATTTTTTTATAATTTTGATGCTAATAAATGCATATTAAATAACATATCTATAATTTTATATGCGGTTAAAATAAATTGTCATATTTGCAATTGAAACTTCAGTTGTTATGTCACATTATTTATTATTGGTTATTGTTTTGTCATCATCATTTCAATCAAAAACATATTATTTAATTTGATTTCACAATATCAAATAAAGGAATTTATGGAAGATGAAAACATTGATTAAAAGTATTATTTAATGATTCAAAGGTATTTAAAGGTTCAATTTATTATGATATTTGAAATATTTTAGAAAGATATTATTCTGTTCACTCCTAGACAATTTATCTTCATAAAGGGTAGCTCTTAGTAGATAACATATGTTCAGATAATATTATTCTCATTTTTATCATTATGGTTAGTGTTATTATCATGCTTAAAATATAGAATAAATTTTCATAATACCATTTTAATGTCTTGCCATTAATATTGTTAAATTTGGTATTTAATCTCAGTTGCATTTATCCAGAATGTAAGAGTGAGTTTATACAGTTATTACTACCATTGTCATAGATTAAAATGTTATTATTATACCATCATAAGAGATGATTTATTATTAACATGATTAATCTTATCAAAATATAAGGTATAAATAATTCTTATCATTATGTGTGGAAACATAATAAAATAATTATTTTCCTGTCACCATTATTTCTTGCATAGTAATAATAAAAAGTTATACAAATTATTATTATCATCATCATCATCATCATTATTATTATTATTATTATTATTATTATTATTATTATTATTATTATTATTATTATTATTATTATTATTACTACTACTACTACTACTACTACTACTACTACTACTACTACTACTACTACTACTACTACTACTACTACTACTACTACTACTACTACTACTACTACTACTACTACTACTACTGGTTTACTTTTCTCCTAATTCTAGATGGATTCCAACAATGTCCCTTTGCTATCCAATTATCTGGTCTTCAGTCATTAGTTTAGTGATAGATAATTTACCCTGAAATAATTAGTTAAAATAAATCATAAGAAATTACAGTTAGGAATAGTTATTAAAACTTATACATCAATATTATTATCATATTATTGCACCCCGAATTAGAAACTATAATCTAACAAGTTAAATATATTTTCATTATTATTATTGTTAGTTATTGATTTATTATTTATGATTTAAATAATACATTTATCATCATCATCATCATCATCATCACCATCATCATCATTATTATTATTATTATTATTATTATTATTATTATTATTATTATTATTATTATTATTATTATTATTTATTATTATTATTATTATTATTATTATTATTATTGTTGTTGTTGTTGTTGTTGTAGTTATTGTTATTATTACTATTAGAATCTTATAATGTGCACTTTTGCACATGTGTAATTTTTAAACATATTTACAAGTTTCATGATTAGTAGGAATTCATTATAACATGAGTTTATTGTTAATATATTTTACTAATTATCATTATTATTGTATACATCAGACACCTAAGCTTCTTTATATTATTTATGATGATAGTATAGTATATAATTTAATTCTTATTTCTATCATCCTTGACATTCACTGGTAATATTTTATGCCCCCAACATCAGCAGCATCTATTTTTTCATCTGTAATCATGCTTCTGTGTGCGTGACATTGCTAGTATATATATATATCACTCTCATTAGTTACTGCTGTTTTTCAATGAGCACCAGATTTTTTTTGCTTTAATTAACTAGTGTTATTTTTTACATTTAGATCTGCATTATAATGGGTCACTTGTTCAAATACATTCACATTGTACTTTTTAGATTTTACTTATTGCTTGGTAACAAGGTCCATTCTTTCAATTGTTATTTCAAATGACTTCCTAAATTATTACAAATAAAAAAATAAAACAAAATCAAACAAAACAATTTCTTATTGCATGCACATTAAAAGCTTTACAAAAGAGGGTTGGGTCCAAAAATATATCTTTATATCCAAAATTCCTTTCAAATGAAATTACTTTAATACTTGCTTTTTCTTTTCTGAGTAAACATTTAATGAAGTAATGGGGCAAATTTTATGGGAGTTCACAAATTGTTAATATGAATATTTGTTGTTTAATAGTAGAGATTTTTTTCTTTTTATATGTAAATAGATTTTGTATCACTGGATGGTACAATTTATATTTATATATATATAATAAAATTAAGAGAATATTTCTGAATACTTACTTTTATTTGTTACATCTATTCTCTGTTGTAGTAAGTTCATATTATTAATAATGACAGAATACCATGATTAACATGTAAATGATCATGTGTAGAGGGTTTTAAAAGATAGAGTGAATGACAGAAGGAAGTTTAAATGTCTGAGTTGAAGTTCCTGTTAATTTTATTTAGTTTAAGTATATATATATCATAAGGTATTCCAGACACTACTTACACAATTTGAATGACAATAATAATCAACAATCTCAAACTATTGTCAACAAAATTTTCTTTTAACAATTAAACTGGAATATATATATATTTAACATTAAAAAATAATAATTTTGTATTTTTTTTTAAATAGACAAATAAGTAAAAGAATTAAAACCAATGAAGAAAGGATTGTCTTAACTACTATAATGAGATAAAGAGAGGGAATGGAATTGAACAAGATTCTTGTCTTTTACCCTCCAATGTTCAGGTTTTGAGAAAAATAGAAATATTAAAGTTAGAAATATGAGAATCATATGGTTAGTTTAAGATTAAAAATGAAGAAAAAAAATATAAATAAAATGGGAACTCAGATGACTTAAAAAGTGATAATTGAGGAGTTTAAATAAAAATATAAGTAAAATTTAGAATACGTCGAAAGATAAAGATCTGTTCTTAAAATTCCACATTTTGATGAAATAAAATACATATGCGAATGTATGTATAAAGGGGAGAAAGATTTATTGCATGTTAAAATGAGAATAATTTTATTAAAAAAATAATTGATAAATGAATGTAAAACACAATGTTATAAAATCGTATGCATTTAAAAGAAATTTTGTATAAGTTGTAGAAAACATTTTAAAAGTAAAGGTGTGAAAGAAAACCTACAAACAAGACATCAAGATAAGAAAAAAATTTTGAATGAAAGAAAAGACATTAATTCAAGAACAGTTCATGTGGAGACTTTGGTGAGAGCACTGTTCTGAAAAGAAGTAGAGATTAGAACCTAATGGGAAGCAGATATTAAAGAAAAAAAAAGGAAAGCTGAGTAAATGACCTTTTTGTCAAATACTGACAAACTGAATGAAGATGAAAGTAATCTACAACGCAAGTTATCTTCAAGAAAGTGTGGCTAAGGGCCATCATGGTCGCTGGTCAATCAAACCCACTGTATTCATATGGTCATCTTGCCATGAAGCACCTGCCTGATGACCCCCCCCCTGCCATGCCATAGACACCATAATGTTGTGAAGTCACCACATATAGAAGAAAAGATCCCACAAACCAAAATCAAAGCCTAAAAATGGTCATCTCTAAAAGCATGGAGGAATTCCACATCATGGTCAGCAGGACACTAAGTTAGTGTCGAAGAAGAAGAAAACCTAGGTAAAGTAAATAACATACCAACATATAACACACGTGCACATACTCTTCACATTAAAATCAATTGCAATTCCAGATATTAAAAAGATAGACATTAATTAGATTCTTTCATAATACTTGGAATGAACGACTATAAAGGGATACTTTATTTTAATAGATAAAAGACATTTATAGGATTTAACACATACATCTAATTGTAGTATTATATTTAAATGATTTTATTGTATGTAAATATTTTATGTAATTTCTTTTTTATTATTTTATTATTGTAGTAAAAGTTTCATTAGTTATTTTATCTGTATTGTCTCGTTTCTTCACCATTCCAAATAGTTTAATATACTCACAGAGTTTGGTTTTAATTATTACTCCATTTGAGTACTAAGTAACATGTGAGGATAGTTGTACAGTATTACTTATCCCATTAAATGTATAATTTAACCAAGTGCTGTAATTCTTTAATAATTACAGCAGTTGAGAGACAGATGATCAGGAAATATACCCATGTGGCAATATTCGTACGGTCATAGGTTTGATCAGGTTTAGATGTAAATTCATTTATATATATATATTCTTTGCTTGCGGTAGGGATGGTGGATGATTTGAATTTAAGAACACTTCTATTCAATAATAAACGGCCATGCCCCACATATTATATTATTTGCTTTTTATTTTATTTGATTCTGTTACATTTTGAGGGCCTGTCTGGGATAAGTTGCTTTACAATTGGTAATTACATCTTGGGTAAATTTTGTAAGTAAAGTAAAGTTGAAGACAAAAAGAAATCTATATAAAATTAGTTTTAATAACTCAAGAGGGGTGAGGAGTGAAGATGAAGATGATAAAATTTTCTGGGTTTTATAATACTTAATATATGTATTTCTATATCAAATGTATAGAAAGGAAAGAAAGAAGGGAAAATATTAATTTCAATAAATCTTTTGAAGTTAGTTATGAAGTATCTAATTCTAAAAAAAAGGAATTATTTAAAAATATAACTGTAGCCATCAAAGATAGATTATCTAGATGTAATTGCTGTTAACGAAATATAAAGTAGTTAAGCCAAAGAGATTTAAGAAAGGTTCTGGAAGGTTTTATCTATAAATTATAAAGTGAACAATAAAGTATAAGCATAGTGTGTAAAACAAAGTATATCTATTAAGTTGAAGAAAAATATATGTATGATTTTAAAATAGTCGTGGTGATAAAGAAATCAAGAAATTACAAACATAGTGTGTGTAACAAAGAATGTTAGTACATTAAAGAAATATATATGTGTATGATTTTTTTAAAATAGCCATAACCCTAAAATGATCGAGAAATTATAAATGTAGCACTAGAAATATATCAGAAATGTGTATTATTTGAAATACAGTTAAAATAGAATGAATTTATATATATATATATATATATATATATATATATATATATATATATATATATATATATATATATATATATATATATATATATATATATATATATATATATATATATATATAGTTAACAGAGGGGAATAAATATAGCGTTTAACTTGAGTCAAGTTAGAATAAGAAAACCTACAAGTGTATCATCTAGTGAAGTAGAATAAGTAAGAGTTTACATACATAGTGGAATAGAGGATAGTCATCAAAGTATAGCAGGGAGTCAAAATGAATCTCAGGTAGGTAGGCAAATGGTGAACCAAAGCAAGTGTATTTGGATTGGCTAGAATTCTAAATGCCAATAATCATAAAATAAATAACCAAAATAAAAAATCACAATAGAAATGAATAAAGGAGATAATAAGTACAGAAGAAATAAATATATCAAGAAGGGTTAATTAAAATATATATTTATGTGCATGAGGTCCCAAATTAAAATAGACAACCAAGTAAATGAATTGAGGGAAGTGGATAAAGATAAGGAGAGGGAGTGAATGGATATTACCCAAAGGAGAGTGAAAAATAAAATTAAATTTAGTGATGTGATGAGTATGTTCAGGAAAATGAGAGAGGAACAACAACAGTTCATGAAGAAGTGACAGGACAGGGAAAAAGAATGATGGAAAAATGGTGTGCAAAGATATCAATAAACAATAACAAAAGAATTGCTGAAGCCATAGAAAAGATGAAGAGTAACTTTCTTGAGAAATTGCATGCAAAGGACACAGGGAATTGACAGGAAAGGGAAATCAAACTTTATGAACTAGAAAGCATGGAAGTATATGAGTATGATGAATTGGATAGGGAATATAGGGTAGATAGAAAATCGGCATATTTAGATCTGAGAGTGTAAGTAGTGCAGCATGACTTGGAACTGAGGAAGTTAGATAAAGGGGAAGAATTTGATGTCATGAGATCAGAGAATAATAGGATGCTGGCAAATATGCACTGGAATATATGTCAGGTAGTAAGAGTAGTAGAAAAGTTAGATTCAAAATTTGCAGAGAGTATAAGAAGGTCAGCAGGAAACAGTGCAAATACAGAAATAGAATGCATCGAACCAAGACCCACTGGAAGTTATACAGACATGGGCTATGGAAGTCACATACATAATCCCATCAGATTCCATCAATTCACTAAGATACAAGTTTTTTCCAGACACCCAGGAGAGAGCTCTATGGAGCACCTAGAGAGTCTCAAGTGATACTTCAGGTTCAGCAAGATGAATGAGTAGGCCAAGATAGTGGTCGTCTGCAGTCATTTGCAGGAAAAATCACAAGTGTGGTGGGACTCACTGTTCCATAAGCCGATGACATTCACAGAATATCATAAATCTATGTTGGCCAGTTATTGGAGTGATGAACTCCAAGAAAACATTTTGCACTGGGCAACACAGGAGAAATGGAGACCAGGAAAATCATTTACGACATTCTTTCACCGTCAAGTGGCCAAGACACAGAATGATGACATCTAATCCATTATCTGAGATGCAAATAGTTTGGATGATTAGACATGGTTTCCCAAGAGACATTGAACATATTCTGATAAGGACAGAGAGGAAGACATTTGATCGGATGCTGAGTTGCTCAATGCATTGGATAGCACCAGGGATGACCAGAGAGATGAAGGATATAAATCTAGACCACATCCAAATGAACCACTTGTAATTAAAAATGGTTGGGATCCTAATAAAGGTCAGGGGGTAAAACAGAAGGAATTTAGAATGGAACCCAATAGTGCAGGAAGATGGATGATATAGAGTGGACACTGAATGGAAACATCATATGAACAGACAGAGGACCGAGAACATAGGAATCAGAATCATCTTCCTAGAACAAGCAGATATGAGTCCCATGGATTCAGACAACCTCCAGATAAACCTAATTGCAAATATAAGGATAGTACAGATTCAATGGTACAATATTGGAAATGGCCTGGAGTAATATTGATGAAAATGGACTTATATTTATACCTAAAATAATAATGATAACATAAGGGAAGAACAAGACAGTAAATGGCCAATCATTTTAAAAATACTTCACACAAATTGAGATCGATCATCAGTTAAGAGAGAATAGTGAATGATATCATAGATTTTTGGCAGGAGGGAACAGATATTTTAGTAGGGATCTTAGCAGTATATGATAAGACAGGTCTGTTATATATTTGTACAAGTGTTTCTGCAGAGCATCAGATGTTGTAAAGTAGGGAAGATAGGGACAGAGAAATTCTTCTCATATAAAGACTCACTGGATTGAAAATGCCAGTTAAATATTTGATAAAGATTGCAAGTCTCTGAAACATAAACAAATGTACGGGAAAGAACCCTTATCTAATGAGTTGTCAGTAAAAATTCTGAGCTCATGGATGAGCTGGATAAGAAATTCCAGCCATTGAACCGACCTCAGTATCATGATCAGAGTTGTCACTTAGAGGGCTATAAGTTAAAAATGTGATGTATGAACAGGTTTAATCAAGTAGCAGATATTTCCTGTGGACTCAAACCTGTATATGCAATCAGGGGGCAGAATTCAACTCACGTATTGTTTGTATAATCTAGATTAAAATGGTTTGGTAGTGCTGATATGATCATTAGAAAAGAACATAATTGCCTGGTCACCTCTCTAAGAATATTCTCATCATCACTTAACCAAGATTAGGAATACATGGATATGAGAGTGTCATTGTCACAATATTAAGTTGATAATTGCATGGTTTTCAATCCATTAATTTTTTTTTGAAAAAAAAGGAAGGAACAATGTAATGTGATGATCACACATACTGTGATCCTTTTATTATATATATATATTTATATATATATATATATATATATATATATATATATATATATATATATATATATATATATATATATATATATATATATATATAACATTAAGTAATATTAAATATTGTAGGTTTTTTTGAAATAGACAAATAAGTAAAAGAATTAAAATCAATGAAGAAAGGAATGTCTTAATTACTATGATGAGCTAAAGAGAGGGAATTGAATCAAACAAGATTTTGATCTTTTACCCTCTTATGTTCAGATTTTGAGAAAAATAGAAATATTAAAGTTAGAAATATGAGAATCATATGTTTAGTTTAAGATTAAAAATGAAGAAAAGAAATATAAATAAAATTGGAACACAAATGACTTAAAAAGTGATAATTGTGGAGTTTAAATAAAAATATAAGTAAAATTTAGAATATGACAAAAAAGAAGATCTGTTCTTAAAATTACACATTTTGATGAAATGAAATAGATATGTGAATGTATGTATAAAGGGGAAAAAGGTTTATTGCATGTTAAAATGATAATAACTTTATTAAAAAATAATTGATAAATGAATATAAAACATGATGTTATAAAATTGTATAAAATTAAAAGAAATTTTGTATAAGTTGTAGAAAACATTTTAAAAATAAAGGTGTTAAAGAAATACCTACAAACTAGAGATCAAGATAAGAAAAGAATTTTGAAAGAAAAAAAAAACATTAATTTAAGAACAAGTCATGCAGAGACTTTGGTGAGAGTACTGTTCTGAGAAGAAGTAGAGATTAGAACCTAGTGGAAAGCAGACATTAAAGAAAAAAAGGAAAGCTTAGTAAAGGACATTTTCATAGAATACAGACAAACTGAATGAGTATGAAACTAATCTACAATGGAAATGAATCTTCAAGGATGAGTGGCTAAGGGCCATCATGGTCTCTGGTCAACCCAAACTCACTACACTTATATGGTCACCTCACCATGAAACAACTAGTGGTGTAGCATCTGCCTGATGACCCATTTGCCATGCCATTGACACCATAGTATTGTTAAGTCACCATGTATAGAACAACAGATTCCACAAATGAAAATCAAAGCAGAAGAACAGCCGTCTCTAATAAAAAAGTGGATGGATTCCACATGATGATCACCAGGACACTAGTTAGCATTGAAGAAGAAGCAAAACTGAGTAAGGTAAATAACAGACCAACAGATAACATGTGCGCACAGACTTCACATTAAAAGCAATTTCAATTCCAGATATTAATAAGATAGACATTAACTAGACTCTTTCATAATACTTTGAATGAACAACTATAAATGGATACTTTACTTCAATAGATTAAAGATATTTATAGGCTTTAACACATACATCTAATTGTAGTATTATATTTAAATGATTTTATTGTATGTAAATATTGCATGTAATTTTTTTTTTATTATTTTAGTAAATGTTTCATTAGTTATTTATCTGTATCATCTTGTTTTTTGCCATTCCCAATAGTTTAATATATCTGGAAGGTTTGGTTATAATTATTTCTTCATTTGAGTACTAAGTAACATGTGAGGATAGTTGTACAGTATTACTGATCCCATTAAATTTATAATTTAACCAATCCCTGTAATTCTTTAATAATTACAGCAGTCAAGAGACAGCTGATTGGGAAAGATAACCTTGTGACAATATTCATATGGTCACAGGTTCGATCAGGTATAGATGTAAATTTGTTTATATCTATGTGTTCTCTTTGCTTGCGGTAATGGAAGGTGCATGATTTGAATTTAAGAACCCTTCTATTCAATAGTAAATGGTCATGCACCACATATTATATTATTTATTTTTATTTCATTTGATTCCGTTACTATATATATAATATAAATTGATATCTGTATTTCTTCAAAATAATATAAGCAAATTTAAAATACATATTTAAAAATACAGTATTTAAAAGCTTATAAAAATATATGTATAACCGTCACTTAGGAGCTCTTTCAATGAACTTGTAGCTTTGTCAACTATCACTTTTAAAATGTTAGCTATATATATATATATCTGTTACTATATATATATATATATATATATATATATATATATATAGTAACAGAATAATAAACAAAATGATTTCTAAATGCATTTTGTAACAGATTAAAAAAAATGAATTTATAACAAATGACAAATGATAGTCGCTATAATTTATAATCAAATAAGGAAGACGCTTTTATATGATTAAGAATATGACAATATACATATCATTCTTTAGTCAGGTGTCCATTTGTAACTAATTAAATATAACACCATAGCCCATTTGCAACTATCATAAACATTAATCCTGTCACACTAATAATGAGATAAATAAATTATCCCATTTCTCAACACCTAAAATGACAAAATTAAAATTAATCACTGTCATCATTTAAGATTTAAAATATTTCGATATTGGAAAGTCATTTAAATCATTAAAATATACTATCCATTGTCATCAGATAAACCAATACTAGCTATAGCAACTGAATAAAATTACTGTGAAATCCATGGAGTGCATTATGCTTATATCCAATAATAGGTTGTTTTAACAAAGAATCCTTCCCATTCCTCTTTCCCTATATATAAGACCATTCATGGTCACACACTGGCACTATTTATAATAACTTAAAAATTTTCCAAGAAAGTTAATAAGTTGAAAAAGGGACTTGATCTCTTTTATTCAGCTTAGCTAAGTACATGTGTTTTCCACGGATGCCACTAGATTGTTTTAAACATAGATACATATTACCTGTTCATAGTATACTGGGTTCAAACCCATTCAGTACATTTTTTATTACACATGGCTTAGGTGACTAACAAACAAAAAAATGACATTCTTATATTTTATTCATGTCAATAAAATTATAAGATCCCAATAGCATAAAATTTATATATCCAACACTCTAAAAGATATTACCAGCACAGCTTATGTATATTAATGAACAGATGGAAGTATACTCTTATTAATGGCTTCAAAACAAACATAGTGAAGACCATTACTTACATATGTTATACTCTTATTAATGGCTTCCAAACAAACATAGTGAAGACCATTACTTACATATATGACCATTAAACCTAGTTACTTAATTTAATTATTTATCATAATATAATGATGATGATGATGATCCCAACCACAGCTTTAATAATGAACACATAACAACAAATCTATCTTTATAAGCATATAGGCACTTTCTTAAAATCAACTTATGTTAAAGTGAGATTTAATTATAATACTCACTAGCATTTATATACATTTATGGTTATTTACTCAAAATACTTTTATAGTTAAAACTATGATTCAATCCTGAATATTTACCAGTGATGATGAATGATAATCATGAATCTCACCACATGATATTCAACTTTGTTATAAACCCCTATTTACTAAACTATTAATTATTTTTGAGATTGGATTTAATGATTATTGTTTGTGCAGTGATGATGGTGATCATAATTCTTGAGCACAGAATAAGTTTACCTTTTTATTATTAGTCTCTAATTATTAAAAAAAAACTTGGTTATATGTCAAGCATAATCCTTAAGCATCCTTATATGTAAATCAATATCCTGCACTTAACATTTATGAGTGATGATGATCAATTAAAATGATAGAATCAAGAGAAAAAAATATAATCATATTTGTAATAATAACTTGGAAACCAAATATGATATAATTATATTTATTAACACTCTTCTTTTTTTTATAAATTAAATTACTAATTACACAATTGACTTTTATATATATATATTGTAACCTTCCCCGTCGTAAACCGCATACTCATCAACAAATCACTATGCACATTTTTAAGTGTTTAATTTCAAGGTAATCTTTGTCTATTACAACTAGATAGTATACCTTTTTCTGATCTCGCTCTCTCTCTGCTTCATCACTCAATCTAAGCAAATCTAGAATACACACCTATAATATTATAAGTGTTAAACCAAAGATAAGATTTCCTTATTGGCTAGGCTCACATGAAACTATAATCTTAGAGAAGATCACAAGGTGAGTAATAACTTCTGGTTAAACCAGCCTTAAAATCCATAAATAAGCAAACAAACAAGAGATTATGAAATAAACTTACTCTTTATCAAACAAATAAATAACCAATGATTAGATCAATGAAATGAATATGAGATTAAAATACAAATTAAGCAATAAGTAAATTAAGATGTGGATAATGTAATGGATAATGAAAATAAATAAAAATTAAATAATAACATGAAATAAGTCTAATAATGAATAGAAAAGGAAGAAATATGTATTAGAATAATGAATAATTAAGATGATGATAGAATAAGAGTTAATGGATGATCAAGATGATAATGAAATAAGAGCTAATGAACAGTGAGTGAATTAGGATAAAGAATTAGGAGGAAAGGAGACTAAAGGTAGCTGGGAATGACAGATGAGAAAACGATGGGGATGAAAGATGAATTCCAGAAATCTAACTTTGATATTAAATTAAATGATAAGGAAACAACTAAATTAAATATGGACCTCAAGACCAGCAAAACCAGAATATTCACTATAAAGTCAAAACAAACTATATATGTTTCAGATAAAGAAGCAATTAATATTTTAACATTTAATTGACTTTTACAAACCATTGAATGTTCCTAAATCTACTACAACTATAATAAACAACCAAATTTAAAATTTATTATAAACTTTAGCTTCTACACTACAAATTAATATAATTTATTCTTCTCAGGGTTCATATTACTTAAAGTTTATTATACAACATATACTTGGGTCAGTGAGAGAGATTTTGCCACTACCCAACTATAATACTCAAAACGATTCTCGATATAAAATTGAATTAATAAACACTTAGCAGTCCTAAGGAAACTCCATAACTAATATAAACTTTAAGCCTCCATTTGTATGAATAATTTTCACTAGCTAAACAAAGACTTATTGACTTCTTTCTCATAAATAAGTAATAACAATGTGATCAAGATCAGTGAATGATAAATCCGCAGGTTCAAATAAAATGATTAAACCCATATTAAATGTTTAATCTTTTAGTACAACACCTAAAATAATATATACTTTAGGTTAACAATATTTTATTTATTAAGTAATGAAGCCCTAGATATACTTGTACATGACAGGGCTTAGTAAAATTACTCTGGTATACCAACCTATAGTAACTTATACACTATTGATTGATGATGATTTCCATATAATCCTTGGATATGTTGATAGCAATAACAATAATAATGTATGTGTGTGTTAATTAGTAACAAGACTACTGATGACTAAGTAAATGTTTAACATAATAAAATTTATTTACAATATTCATATTAATTAGATATCTTACATGAATACCTTACATGAAACAATATTCCCTATCAAGGACAATCAGGGATGGGAATTACTTGATATCCATATTGGAATTATCTCAGTATTTAACTTACCAAATCAAATATCTCTATATTTTGAGAAAGCAATCTTTTCTCTTTCTTAATGGAGTTTTAAAATTAGTATCTCCAATAAATCTATTTAATTTCTTACAATATGGTAAGGGCAATTACCATGTATAATACTATTACTAATGTATCACTATTCACCTTGAAAGATTTGTCATATTGATGTGGGACAGACACCATAAGTTAAAATACACACATGACGTAAAATATTGCCTATGTCCAATTTACTCATTTAATAATAAAATAATCTTATTGATTCATCAATAAATCACCACTTGATAAAGATACTTTTACATTGTTCATGGACACCACTTGCTATTTCATACAGAAGTTCTACATACACTAATAAATTTGGTTGGTCTGCCTACCAACTGATGATGATTATACATCATCATCAGGACACTATCCCAATTAAACAAACACTATGGATATACTAGTGTCCCATAAGCGAACTTATTTTATCCTTGCTACTGTATTATGAATAATAATCTTCACTATACATGGTGGAAACTAACTCTAACTTCGTGAAGGATCTCACAATAAAGGAGGCTCTACAAAGCAACATGGAAGCTGCATAGGAAAACAACATGAAAGTTGTATATGAAAAAAAAACAACAGCATGAAAGTTGTATACTAAAAATGGTTGATTCTAATACCTTCATTGGTATACAAGTGTGGGCAATGCCTCGACACGTAACATAGAATTCAGACCATGAAATTATCCTTTCTTAGGACTTAATTATGCTCTGAGCATTAAATCTTAACTAGCCTCACAATATCATCCTTTCACTTAACCAACAATGTGGAATTATCCATAATCCCATGCACAATACATATATTATTATCTTTGATGCTTTTATATTTAGCATATCTCTTCAGCTAACAACTGGTACAAATTCTAATTAATGCAATAGCAAGGTAAAATGACAATAATAATAAAAGTGGAAACATAAATATTCCCTTTTACAATGCATAAACTGTTAATGTTTGATAAGCAAACCACCAATATCTAAATAAAACAACCTTTAATTATTTTAAAATAATTATTACACCTTGTCATAGCAAGTCATGTACATGCAATGATAGATAAACTTACATTTGATATCTAAAATGGACATTTAATTAATAGGCAATATTAAAAAATGAAAAAGGTTTGTTAAAATTATCTCTTATAACAGAACAATTGTGTCATGTGGTATATAATTTTAGCAAGTTCGGGTTTGTTTATTCCCTTTCAATATAATATGGACATTTATTTTAATAGAATGAGAGATAAATATTTCTCACTTCTTTTTCCCATAAATGATATCTACCACCATATATTTACTTGATACAACAACATAAAATAATGTGATAAATGACACTATTTTTCCGCATCTCCACACCCTTACCAAGCACACTTTATAGTTTTCAAAACATATACTATATAAAAAAAAATAAACCTGATCCTTGAATACTACATGAGCAAGAAGAAAAAAAAACATATATTACAACATTATATGTGTCGATCACAACAATGAACAAACGTTTCCTTTCCTTAGATTTTATTGTAATTGTTCCAATTTGATCCGATCTTATGAGTAACATTAGTGATAAGACGTATATAACAAGCAATATTCTTAGCAAATATAGACGTGGAATCTCTTGTTTCACAATAACGCATTTAGACAATATTTAAGCATTTTTTTTTAAATGGCACGAAAATCCTTTATTATTTTGAATAACAATATAAACACAACGAGGCACAATCAAGCAATATCAAAACATTTTCCAAGTAATTCCACTAAACGAAGTTTATCAAGATTTATAAATACACTTTTCCTTTTTAAAATCCTAGATATTGATATGTTTGATGTTATTCCAGTGATTTGAAATTTAGCAACTTGAAATACGACCATGGAACAATGAAAATTATTACTGGTTTATTCTTCTTTCCTATCCGCGAAGATTTCTGTCTCAATTTTAAATAATTTTAGAGCAGCTGAGAATATCATTATTTTATATTTACCCAATCAAGAAAATTAAATACTTATTTATTTACTTCCACTATGCAATACATATTTAATAAGGTTAGCAAAGTTAATTTACTATTCAAGAATTGCCAATAAACTATACTTCACATTAATAATTTATCATTTTCTATTTTAAACAACTAAGCCATTCGCAGTAAAATTGAAGCATGAAATCGAAGCAGACGATATTTCTTCCTAATGACAATACGAAATAATTCAGGCATTTTTTTTTAGAACAAATTATTTTATAGGATTTAAAAATAAATGTTTAATTTATTTAATGTTTCTTCTAAAATTTCCACCAAAGAATTATGAACTATTTTTACGGAAAAGATACTTTAAACAACAAATGTGTTTTTCAGATTAGCGCGAAAATTAAATTGACTTTAGTCCTTTTTCTATTATATCTTAATAATTCTAGTATTTTTAGTTTTAAGCATTTACTAAGAGGAATAAAACAACAATAATCCCTTACTTTTTCTGCTCTGATTCTTTCCTCCAAGTGGTCCATATGTAGGCAAATATTTCTTCCAAGAATAACATTAATACTTATGAGGGTCATTTTTTTTCTTCCAATGTGTAAAATCCAAAACTATACGGTCAATAAAAACAAAAGCAGCGGTGAGATGTCACAGAGTTATTAGTTTTTTATTTTAACATCTTTAGTTTCATCTAATCTTATAATTTTCTTCAAAATAATTTTGAAATTATTATTCTAGATTTTTACTTTACTAAATTTTTTTTTTATGAGTGAAAATTTACGTCTTCTTTCAACTTTTTCATTAAGTAGTTTCCCCAGCTGATAAACTTGTTCTAGCCTTTATTGTTTGTCTTACCGGTTGTGATTGGTTCTGAATAATCCAATCATAGTAAATGTACATAAATTAATATTTTTAATCCATCTAGTGAGAAAAATCCAGACTGATATTTCAATTTAATGTAATATACAATGTATTTAAAGATCGTTTATAAACAAATTTAGATAAATTATCAATTGCTTTTAGTTGTTTATTTTTACTTGTTTAATGATAATAAAGTTTTAAATACTTTCCTACTTTCAAATGGGTTTTCTACTATTACAATATTATTTAACTAGCTACCACTGGAAATTGTGATAAAATACCTATGAGATAAATATCTTTTCCACCAGACTTTCCGGTGCATTATCAGTCCAAATCATCATCAGTTTTAAGATATTTATGAGTGCTTTTGGTTTAATTAGAAAATATATAATCCAATAAGCATTTTAATATATATATAATGAATATTTATACACTACTTTTTAATAATTTATAAATTATTACAATTTAAAAATTTAAAATTTTACACACTGGACCCTTGAATAAAATTTACTACCATGAGCCAAAACGTATGGTTACAATATATATATATATAATTAAACAAAATTGTTTAATAATATATGCATAACCAACTAATGTTATATATCTGCTTTTGTTACTACATATTTTGAAATAAGTTAGCTTAAAATGATATTAAAAATATTCTATTGAATGCTTATTCAAAATTTTCCCTACTTATTATATTTCATAAAGGTAAACTCCATTTATATAATGCGTGTGTTTTTTTCACTTTCATACATATATGAAGCCCTGCTCTTTTCAATTTGCTATATTTAAATTAATTATGCATAACCTATTTTTTGTTGGGTTTGTATAAGCAGTTACACATGCACACAACTTGTGATATATCAACATATATATTTAAAATGTGTACCTTTATATTATGGATTATTACATAAATCACATATACAAAAAATATTATTGCAACCTTGAACAAAAAATAAATTATAGCAAAAATAAATAATAATAAAAAACATTATCAAGCATATTGATAGGTTGCTTAATTATCACAATGAATAAAGAACAACAATAAAAAAAACCATTTTAGTATTACAATATAGAATAAAAAACAAGAACAATAATAAAAAACTAAGTTTAATGAATTTAAACTGTGTGTGTGTGTATTGCTATGTATTATTAAGATTAACACAATCAATAAACAAACTCTTACTGTTTCTGTATCAAAAGAAAAAAAATAAAATGCTTTGACTTTAGAAATTAAAGTTTACTTTTAATAAGTAAATATAAAAATTTGATAATTAAATTTTGAATTTGCCCATTCCATATTCATTCCTTATTAATGTTCCAGGCTTTAAATTTTCAGACTGCTTTCCTATTTATAGCTTCTATATGTTGGTTTGGATTGTTTCTACCATTTTAAAAAAGAGTTATTGCAGACACTTTTAAATAAATGTTTCTTCACTTTTAAAAAAAGATTCATATATTAATTGAGGTTGGCTGCATGACTTTATTCATCTTCTTTCTTCTTCTCTTCTTTCCTCTTCTCTCTCCATTCAAAGATGATAATCCTTTAATAGGCCAGGAGGCAAAAAAGCCTCTCAGATAGCATTTGTGTTTGGTTTTAAACTCAGCCATTCATTGGTTATCATAGACTGGTATATGAGTTCACAGATAGTACAGTGAATTAACCCCTATATGTGAGGTCTCAAAGAAACAGAAATTGGCAAAGTTAGCGTGGCATCCTTATGATTTCACAAACAGCCAAAAAATATATAAGAACCATTGTATATTATATTAACATTCTCTCTTTTAAAGGATTCAATTTAAATCCATCTTTTTAAACCAATCTTGCTGTGAATTACTTATATATGTGCACATCTTCTTTTATGCTGACTTTAAAATAAGACCATATTTCCTTCTTTAATTTTTAAAGAGAGAAAAAAAATCAATAGCTTCTGAGTTTAAAAAAACAGATGAAAACTGCTGCCTATTCATTAACTTTATTTTTTTAACTTTGTGCCCAATGTGTGTAACTTTGAAACAACTACATATTCGGCCAAAAAACTTTAAAAAACTGCCTTTACTGAATATTGTTAACTGATTGCCATTCTTAATATCATTCACTGACTGCCATCAAAACTGAATATGTTAACCCTCTTTCTTAATATTGTACCATTCTTTTTATATTCCAAATTTCTGATCAAAGAAAAAAAAATCTATCAAAAATAATTGTGATTTTAGAGATAGCAATCAAATCTCACAAATAGATGGTCTCAAGTCATTAATAAGAAGATTAATAATTATATTTATTCCATAGAAGCAGTTTTTTTCTGGATATCTAAGATTCAGATAATACAAAACAATAAATCTTGCAATCTATAGTCAATAAGGACTTGGGTAAAAATGTTTTATGTTTAAAAACTGCTGAACTCATTCTTTCTCACTCCTCTCTACACATGTGCTTAGTTTATCTATTAATATACTGACTGTTTTTACACCTTTCAAGCCTGTTTTATTTAAAAAAAATAGAGCTAAATAACTGAATATATTATTTATTTAATAACAAGAAAATAACATATCAAATATCATTTCTTGTAACCTTATATTCATTACTGCTTATTAATCTATCATCTATAAACTATATATTATACATGCACACATAAATCTCTATATAAAAGAATTTTTTTCTAATTAAAAAATATATATGCATGGGAAATGAGAACATATAGGTACAATATATAAATATATTAAATGAAGTTTGGCATGGGCTAAGGATATAAATGATACATATTCTGGATTTATTATTTATAGTTGTAAAGTATCATTGATATGGCTGGATTGTTGCAGGCCATCAACAAGGTAAAAGCTATTATAAAAAAATGTAAGAATGCTGTAAACATTGCAGTATGATACAATTAAAAGTTTCAAAAATGTAAACCAAGAACAAAGAAGTTAAAATTCCTCAAAACGGGATAGAATAATATTAAGTAATACAAAACTTAGAAGCTGCTCTTTAATATGTTTTTGTGTATTATTATTCCCAGTTAACTTTATAGTTTTCTAATTTTCTGTTCATTTATATATGTTAAACCTTTCATCAACAATATTTTAATGTTTGCAATTCCTGTAAACTTTATGTTCCCCATAAAAATCATTCATTATCCAGTTGATAACTGGACAGAGTCATTAAAATGTCTATGTTATTAATTTAAACACTACAAATATCAACCTGAAAAAAAATCAGTTAATTTTACATGAGAGTGTATTTTTTAAGTATTAGTGTTAATAACATATACAAGATAAAATATAATAAATATCTATATAAATACATTGACAGATATATCTGTTGTTTTAACTCTTTTAGAAACTATGAAGATTATACTTTTCTGTTGCCTATTGGCCTTCATTAGCCTAGCCATTGCCGATCCAATTAGAGAGGAAAAACTTATTGGTCTTGCAAATGGCTTTATCCATGGTGTGGGTTGTGCCCTTGGGGGTAACTGTGGCCAGGCTGCATCTGCACCTGTAGTTGTAGCCCCTCCTCCTCAATATGTATACACAAGTGCTTAAATAAATATCAATAAAATTGATATAATTTATCATAGTTTATTATAATTATTAAAGTATTGTAAAAAAAAGAATTATGTTATTTGTTGATATTTTTTTCACTTTGAATAATCATTTAAGACAATTTATAATATATTCACTAATGTACATGGATCATATTTCTTACATAAGAATTATTTCCTTTATCTATCAATCAGAAAATCAAGTCATATATCACATAACTTAATTTAATAAGCTGGTACAACAAATGTAATATAATGAGCTTGCTAACAGCCAGTTGCTTGAAATTGGTTTGGGGACAGTGTAAACAGAAAAGCATGTTAAGAGCTATTAGCATGTCCATTATATTAGACACACACACACAAACACACACACACACACACATATATATATATATATATATAAATATATATATATATATATATATATATGTATATATATATATATATATATACTGGGGGCAACTGTATATTATTTTCTATTATATACCTATATTTCCACGAACTAGCATCTGCCATTGTCAAGGTAAACCCTTGAAAGAAAATTTGTTTGTTCTCAAAGTGTGACATGACTTATTATGAGATGATGCATGACAATCAGCATGAAATAGTTTACTATTCAGAATATGAGATTTATCAAAATGTATATTTCTCTTAGTTTTACCAACCATTAATTTAAAGTCAATATTAGAAGACAGATAAAATGAGAGGTTTCCATATGGCTTCCCGTTTTTTAGAAATTGGTCACAAACCTTACCTTGAGAATGCAAAAGTGCTTGCTAATTTGGAGAGATATGATTTGAGAACCATGAAAAAGTCAACTCAAATCTTTAAGAAACCTACTTGTTTAAATAGGGCTGATGAAGCACAATGTATTTCAGTCGTATGGAAACCTCTCATTTTATTCATGTCTTCTAATGATGATGTTAAATTAATGGGTGGTAGAACTAAAATAAATATAAATTTTGATAAACCTCATATTCTGAATAATAAACTATTTCAAGCTGATTCTCATGCTTCATCTCACACTCAATCATCTTATAGTTTGAGATCAAACAAATTTTCTTTCAAGAGCTTACCTTGACAATGGCGTTTGTTAGTTCGTCCAAATATCATTATATATATATATATATATATATATATATATATATATATATATATATATATATATATATATATATATGGCATATATATATATATATATATATATATATATTGTGCCATTACAATTTGGTCACTAGCCAAATTTATAGTAATGTGCATGTACGAAAGTGTAAAACAAAATCATCATCACATTTTTATATAACCATAAAGGAAGTTGTAGGGCATCCAAGTTTAAACCCTACAAGGTCCAGTTCTAAAAGCTTTAAACAGA
>JAQFVV010013056.1:86181-232033 GCA_028023455.1 Epiperipatus broadwayi | reverse complement strand
ATATATATATATATATATATATTAACATTGATAATGGCGGTTGCTATTCCATCGAAATATCGGTGTTCAATGGAAAAGAATACACAGTATATCCCAAAAAGTTATAATATATATATATATATATATATGAGTTTAATGCCCTCTCTCTTAATATTTTAACTAATTTAACATAATATAATAAAATTCTTAGCAATAACCCCACACTCTATTGTTGAAACATTTAACACAATAATATATATATATATATATATTTCTATTATGCAAAAATGAAATCGAAGTTTACTCAGTAACAGTTTGTAGCTACCCTGATCGATCAGTAATGGTCCGGTGTCAGACATATTTCATCCTTATTCTTGTCATGGTTTTTCCAAGATTTCCAGGTTGATCCAATTTCCTTGGCTAGTTCTACATGTCCTATGCAATGTTGGCCTTTCCAATGGAAGTTCCAGGTAGTAATGGAAAGAGAGATTCTTCAAACGGGAAAGTCCTGAAACCTCTAGCCAGTCAACATATTCACTCTACTTTTTATTTTATTTTACTTTACAGGGTTTAAATTGTCAAAGAGTCCAATCTGAAATAAAACCAACAGACTAGTGACTAACCCCAGCAAAAATTCAATTAATTCTAAACAAAAGACAATCCCAAAATTTATAGTTTTTTTTCAATGTTAATTTTAATCCTTAGAAAACTTTCCAACTGATCAGTGTAATAGATAGTACAAAATATCTCAACTATCAAAGTTTCAACAATAGAGCTAATTGCAAAAAAATATATATACTGTACTTTCTTTCCACTTGTATCTTTAAGCATTTCTACGAAATAGAAATAAAACAAAAGATAAACTGTTATTAAAAAAAAATTGCAATATCTTATTTATTTTATTTGTTTATTTGTTTGTTATCTTGATTTACATGATTTCAAAATTTTTAACATTCCCTTTCAAAAAGTAAGTTTTATTATTTATGTTTAGTACAAATTTTTTTTATTATTAAATAATATACACCCAATTTTAATGATAAATATGTGTATGAATATGAGCTGGCAGAAAAATACCAGCTCAATATATATAGTGATTACTATCTATATTGGTATGTTTAGGTGGTGACCGTTTTCTAATGGGTTTATATATATATATATATTGTAACGGGCACATATGTACGTTACATTGTTTTTTATTAGTAAACATTAAAAGAATAAAAGTTCGCCAATAAAAACTTCTTTTTTAAGAATTAAAAATAAAAAAAATCATCTTAAACTCGCATATATATATATATATATATAAAATCGCACAGATAAATAATTATTAAAATAAAACTTTATTAAAGAAAAAGTATTTTAAAACTAAATTTTCAGAAAAGATTTAGAGATAAAAATATATGTTTAAGTTTGAAAACAGATTAATTAATCTTTTGTAAAATGAAAATGATTATTTTAATTAGTAAACTAGCCTTGGGCATCTAAAATGTATAAGCAATGGTCAGATAGGAAAACAATAGGAACAGAATGGCCAACGAAAGAAATCCATTGGGGAAATCGGACCTCAATGGAAGGATCATCATCAACGATGACATAACATCCATTGGAACCTAAAGTTATGTATAAATGGAAAAAATTGGAAATAAAAAGTGATTTTGTTTGATTATTAAAAGAGGACTGAGATGTGTTAAGTCGGAGAGTTGGAGGTGAATGGATTGAAAGACGCACTTTCAATTCCTTCAGTTGTTATAAAAATGCTAAAATGAAACATCGCTTTTCATATACTGAGGACAACAGGATCATCAGGGGATTTAATGTGAATTCCAAATGGCATGCAATGAATAAAGAGGAATGTTAAAAAAAAATCGTAAGACCTTTAAAACATTTTGAAACACTAAGAACTTTAAAATATAAACTTTCTCAGTCTTTAATTTATAAGAAATAAAATCCTATCTGACCAACATTATTTATTAATAAATTATAATTTTATTTAATGTATTTCTTTTTGTAAAATCATTTCCATTTAGTTTTTTTTTTGTTCTTTAAGTTTATTATGATTTCTGTTTTCTGATAAATTAAAATATATCAATGTTAAACTTAGTCGGGCATAAATGGCTGTATAGATTTGTAAAGTTCTATTAGGGGAGGGTAATCTTAGGTTATTTGTTTTGTAGTTAAATTGGGTCAATGGATTGGAAATATTGGTGTAGTTAGTAGATGTAATGCAAGATTCGCTATGGGCAGAATTGTTTGTATATGCCACACTCACCCATTTGCCTATGGAAGGTATTATAAGTCGGAGACCACAGTTTCTTTCTATGGAGTTTTTTTTTATTGCTCTTCTTGTCAGATAGATGTAATATTCCTATCTGATGAGAGGCAATTTCTTCTCTTAACTTTTTGTGCTGCCGTATTTCGTATTACATTGAATACATCGATATATCACATGAATTGGTGTTAGTTTGACTGCAAACTTTTGGCCTAAGGTTAAATAAGGATACAGTATTTTCTTTTCAAATGCAAATCTATGTAGTCTATGCATACTCGACACTAAATAAAAATGCATTAAATTTAAGTTGTTTATAGATGCTTGCATGGATTGGTTATCGGTTAATTATGTTTTGGGTATTCATATTTGATCAAAATATATAGACATTTGATAAATAATGATACCTTATGGTGAGTATCTAAAATGTATTTATTCAGATGTCTTTTAAGTTATTGGTGTCAATGCAAGCATCTTATATGTGAATGCTAATGGGTTACTTATAAATTTCCCTCTGCAATTGACAGTATCAATGACTTTATATTTTTATCATTTATGTTTATTTTGAAATGTCTTTAACCATGAAATCTATGTAACCGATCTATATTCAACATGTTTTAAAACAAACTTTTTTAAATCCATTTATGCGAACTAATAATAGTATAAAATTTAAAATGTAAATTAAAATTCTAAAATAAAAGTTAAAAAATAAAGTTAAATGTTAAAGTAAACATATTAAAATAAAAATGTTAAATGTTATATATATATATGTGTGTGTGTGTGTGCATAAATAAATTTTTGTATGTTAATTACTGGCAGTGGCTTATTTTATTCTTTTTTATATACTCTTAGATAAGAATTTATATTATATTATTTAATCTCTGATACTCTTTGAGCTAGTGACTTGGGCTAATGATTGGAATTAAAATTTAAAAAAAAAATTTTTTTTTGACTTACGTATCTGCCTACTTTATAAATTTTTTTAGGTTCAAATGCCTAGATGGCGCCCTGTAGTGCAGATCACGTTAAGCTCTCTTTCTCTGGATCACTACAATATATATATATTACAAATCGATGTCTGTATTTCTAATGACAGTTATACATATTGTACCGGTCAAAACATGTTTATCTATCTAACATGAGCTGGAACTCACAAAATGTACTTCAAACCAAGTCAAGCCTGAGATTTAGGTCAGGACTAGCCTGGATTCGAACCCACTCTCCAAGCACCAGATCTAACACCTAATGGATAACATAACAATGATGGCACACAATAATTAATTCTTAATCTGGCCCGCTGGCAAATCAGAGAAAACAATAAGAGTCGTGGACTTAAACATATATATATATATATATATAAACAACTTAAATACTAGAGACATTCCAAAAATAAAATCTAATATATTTAATTAAGAGGGGCCTTACTAATGAATAGCTATAATCAATAAATGAATTGGATTGATCCAATAATGAGACAGAAACAGATATATGATGAATTAAAAATATATTTATTGACAATTTCATATATATTTTGATATAACCATTATTTAGCGATAGATAATGCATACAGACATTTTTATTCACAGACTAAGCAGCATTAGTCAAGGCAATCTGTACAACAATAATTGATATGTTGGGAAAATAAGTTTGTTGCTATAAATGAAACTAAATATTATGCTATATAACCAATCACTACATTCCACTTATTAGTTATGCCCTTTTATAATCAGTTTGAGTGGCTATTATACATGAAATCAAACCAAGTCTGGAGTGAAGCTTAATAATACATCTGATTATAATAAATTTATATATTAAATAGGGGCATATCAAGCATCCCAGATAGCTTTAGATGGAACGGGTTTTCAAGAATGCTTTGGTTCAATGACAAAGACTGCATATTAGGGAGGCAGAGTTGGCTATAACGATTTTACTAATATGCTAGGCACTAGTAAAATATAATAATAAAGTTGCTCTGTGGGTGGAAGAATAGTTTTAGGTTTTTTTTGAGCAACACCGGTTTACCCAATAACCGGTCATCATGCTTCTAAAAGGGAACCTTTATTTGGATCATAAGAGGTAGGGGAAGTACGTGCTAATCTGGCCATTAGCTCAGTCTTAGCTACTGCACTACCCATAAAAGAGGAAGATGGGCTGGACTATATATTAAAAACAGCACAATGATAAAGTATTAATAAATTTCTCATCTGCCAAGTCAAAGTATATTATAAATTAAATACTATACATTAAATGAACACTAGTTTATCAGATAAAAGTTGCCAACTCTTCTATAGCATGAGAAATATGATATGCTACTGATGGGAATATATATATATATTCTAACCCAGTTTAAAAAAATTAGCTGGCAATTTATACATTATTGTTAGAAATATATAATTAATTAGTTAGTTTATCCGCACTTGCGCCACTAATTTTTCTGGTTGTTGTTAAGGCAACCAAAAAAAATAAAAGCAACATATCTATTAATTTTCCAATATGATCTAAAATACTTTTCATATAATACAATTGTACATATAATTCTCTTAAGCTATGCCACGATTGTAATAATAACAATAATTGATCACTTATTAATTTAAAGAATAATTATAATAATATTAATCTCAGGGTTCTTTGTTTCATGTAAGGAAATGCTCGGCAGTAGTGTGTTGTCGCATATGACTGGCATTCTGGTCGGCTATAGTAAACATTTATTTTACTTAATTCAATGTGTCTTCATCTCTCATCTCTACTGCTATATTATTTAAAGATATGATAATTCTATTCAATAATGACGTATAATTTGGAATAACACAGCCTTTTTTTTTTTTTTTTAGAATCTCAGTCAGAATAATAAAAAGACAAGGGTGCTTTTTGTGTCCTTCCATCATTCACGACAACACAATAATATCACTAAGATTTATTACTTAGGCAATTTAACTAAATGGGAATGGAATAATACAGAGGTGGATGTTTAGTCTTAAGTTTTCAACTCCATAAATAATTATCATTAAACTAAAATATAATGACATATTCCGATCTGCTTAACTTTATTTATCTGGTATATTAAGTTTTAAGCATTTGGAATGATTTAGGACTCAAGAAAAGGTTTTGCAAATATTGTGCAAACACTTATATTTAGCATATAAAAACAAAAAATGAATCTACGACAAATTTTAACAAGACTATAATTTATTATTATCACAACAAAAAAAATATATGAACATTTATTCAATAATCCCATAGTAATACAAAAATATAAAATATAACTGACATTAATCTGTATACTCTTTTGGTTATGGACTAGAGATTACTACTTCTCCTGTATGCAATCAGATGGATTGATCAACTAAAAATACATTTCATTACCAATACATTGTTTATTAAATTTTGGTAACCTTGTAGAAGCTTTTATTCAAAATTTGCAATACGCAAAATATTAAATTTATTTCTAATACATTTACTTTATTTATGGTCTTTAATGGGATAACCTATTCTAATTATAGGCCAGCTATCAGAAGTTACATTTACCATCTTACATTTAACTTAATGCTAACTTAAGTTATGATACAAATTTTATTCATACGTATACTTTTGAAATATGAGTATTATTTAATTAATAACCAGAGTTAAATATTGCATTTGAATATTCCTTCAGTAAATAAGCGTTTTAAATTACGCAATTTTAATTACTTTCTCCATTGATTTACTTGTCAAATACTAGCAATATTTAGCAGCACAATACAGATATTGACCCTAGTTACTAACGCACTATTTCTACTAAAGTGGATCTTGAGGAACTAATACCTCCAATATAACCTTTATCTTGCCCGAACTTTCAAAATTAAGCACAATAATCAACACCTTCCATGGTGGAGCTATCTTTATTTCACATGAGGAATATGGAATAACCACGAAGGTTTGTAAAGTAATCTACTACATTAAAATATTTTGGTAGTTTCTTGCCTCTTACTTGGGCATACAACGAACACACACCAAATACAATCCTCTCCTGGGATTTAAACGAATGCTGCATACTACATGCTAGATAAATTCTTGATCGTCCTATCTATGAGAATCGATCACTTGGGCTATAAACATACCCGGACATTATATTTAAAATCTTCCTCTCATGGAAAACAAAGCTTTTGGGGAGATCATTTTTCATCCCACAAAATAAATACATTATAATTATTACCTATGCGAATATTAAGCATATACCAATGCTATATCTGGGCAGGATAAGTAAATACACTAATCATAATAAATTTATGTTACCGGGTATACTTTGATCAACATCTGAAATCAATGGACATCATAGGATAAAAGTATAACAATTTTAATTTTAATAAAGGAACATTCAAAAATAGTTGGTAGCATACTATCTTAAACTAAGTAAAGTGGATGTGTTATTTAAGAATAATTAGAAATAAATTCCTCAATTAATACAGTATAAATTCGTTTCAATTTTAACAAGAAATATTTTGTTATAGCATTTTTTTTTTTAGTTACTTCTGATAATTTTCAATATTTATTTTACCCCTTAAATATCTAAATATTTTTTTTTCTTCTACGTATCTAACATACAAAATTTCTACCTACAATTGTATGTACTAATTAAAACATATTTTATAGATTTTTGTTTTCATGTTAAATATCAACTTAACCTATAATAATTATATTAAAACATACCTTTGTTATTACAAGGCTATTAAATATCACTTGACCATACAGACTTTAATCTATGTGATATAAAAAAAATACATATCATTTATAACTTAGTTTTAAACAATCATTAATTAACAAGTGCATACTCTCTCATTAGAAAATGTTTTTTCTGTTGAGCAATTGGTCCAGGTGAAGAGCTTTATCCAGTCGTATTTCACAAAGCAAGTTTAAAAACAATAAACGCATGGTATTATTTCCTTTAAATAAAAGTTTTCTCTTATTTTGTGCGTTTAATAAATTAGGTAAAGAAACATATAGCAGAATTGAAAATTAATTCTTACTTGAATTAAACTACTACAAATTTGGGATCCAAGAAAATAAAATATACATATTCTAACATAACGAACAGTTGACGATAGACGATAAACATACACAATATTTTTTTTCTTTTCTTTCTTTTATTGACGATACGTATACTTATTAGCTAGCTTACTTATGGATGAAAATGCTCAGTTTTCCGAGAGATTATTATGATAATAACTGCAGTCAATTTACGTGTACATGAAGTTTTAATAATTCCAACTGATGTATAATATAATATATCATTTATTTTTATCATTAAGTCACTAAGATATTTGGTTTTGTTCATACTTTAGGAATTATAATTTTTTTTTAATGGTAACTTCTCCGTAAGAATGCCCCTATATAACTTTTCCTATATTTACTCTGAGAAAGTTTATATAATTTTTTTTTTTAAATATACAGGTGCATAATTTAATCTTATTTATCATTATTATTATTTCCAGACAATTCTTGGTGAATAAAACATATTTTAACGTATGTAATTACATTACTTGTAAAAGCAGACAATATTGAGAAAGAGCGCGAAAATGTTTCTAGTTGATTTTCCTTGGTTTCAAAATATTTCTTTCAATTATTAATTTTTTTTTCTATACCAAGAAAATATCAATAAATGATATAAAGTTAATAAATAATTAATCTTTTCTTGGAAATCGCTTCTTTTCCTTAATTTAGATATAATATAATTTTTCGTGACTCTTTTAGTTAATTCTGTCATTTTTGAACTTTAGTGCGAGACAATAAATTTTTAAGTATAAAAGGTCTTTAAATAGGTAGATGGCAAAGAAAATCAGGATATCTTATCAAAAGATTTTAGCCACACATTATATTATTAAAATTTTACTTTGATTACATTTATTTCTGCAAAATAAAATGAAAAAATTGAGTTACCAAATTTCAGCACTGTTCCTTCCTTGAAAACTAAAAGCAGACAATATATTTCCAAAAAAAAAAATGAACTTGATTATGCAATTGGTTGTTTCGTTTTGTTGTTGATTTTTTTTTTTTTTTAGCGACCTCTTCCAGAAAAATAATCATTTGATTATAACATAAACAAAAGAAAGGAAAAACCTATTACAATCATATAGTTTTAGTATTATTTACCTGGATTACAAAGTAATTTGACAATATAAAAAAAATAATAAATACATTAAATTAACAATCAGTGATGTATAATTCTTTAAACATTATATATATTTTACAAAAAAAATTACCAGAAGTTATTGTGCTTTATGATAAGACACTCATCCATTCTCCCCTCTACCCATCCAAAATCAATTACTGTTTAGCTTTTATACCATATTAATTTGCTCTGATTATTAATATCTCAATTAAATTATTCATGTTCTCTCTTTAAAAATGACATTGAGTTATTACATCTATTAGTTATTCACCCAAAACATGCCAAAGTGAGTGAACAGCATACTTTATTAATCAATTATTACTATTGTTATTTTATCTTTTTATTTCTTTAAAGAATAGCATTGTTTTCCTGCAGAAATAATGCCAAGTAAACCAAGTGTCATATATATATATATGACACTTATATATATATATATATATATATATATATATATATCTATATATATAAACTTTACTTTATCCCGTTCAATCTCTTTAGTTATCTATAACTAATAAACTTTTAAAGGGGGAAATTATATTTAAGGGACTTACGAATACTTTAATAAGAAAAATATACTTATGATTACACTCCAGGCTAGTTTAATCTTTAGTAACATAATAATTAAAGATTGAAAATTTGAATTTATAAGCCATATTTTATATTTACATTAATTATTTACTAAATGACAAAATAATAATGAGCACACAGAGTCGCCATTATTTATAAATTAGGGTTTCAAAATGGAGCACAAATGATGATATAGTAAATAAAAATACGATGATTTTAAATTATATCTTTAAAAAACATATTCTGTAAATAAATACATATCATTTTGAAACATAGGCATAATTAATAATTATTAAAATAACTAAAAGAAACGTAGATATATTGCAGTGACCAAGTTATATAGAAAAAATTAAGTTAAATAAAGAAAAATTAGCAAAAGTATTACATTTTATATAATTCAAATATTATTTAGAAAACAATTTAGAAAGAGTTTACAATAACATAATTAGCTAACCTGATTTTGAAGAAATAATGACTATTTTGAATTTTACACAGAGCTCTCCGATTTTAATAATATAAAGACAGTTATCCTACAGCTGGACTGGAGATACTAGAGCTGGAATGAAGGTGAGTTCTTTGGAGGCTTGTGGCATCTTCTCTTCAGTTGGGAGACGATTTTAAAATGGTGTTCCTGTAGCTGGACTGAAATTGGAACGAAGGCATGGTTTTTTTAGTAGCTTACAGCATCTTATATTTGTTATAAGCTTGTTAGGGCATTGTTGGTTGTTGCTTTGGGCTTGGGTGGATCAAACTTCAATGTTCCATCACAGGAACAGCAGAAAATTCTTGTCTGACTAGCAGGCCATAGTTAAATTAATAAATTTTTAGCTTTTCGTAGTAACAGCTCTTCAAAAGCAAGATGGAGTATCTCTTCTTGCTTAAAATATAGACTTTATATATTTCCACCAAGCCTTAACACCTTTTTGGAATTTAATTTGCACCAGGACCAGTTGACTTTTAATTAAACAAAATCATAGAATCTAATTTCTACTACTGATAAAGTCTCCGAGGTGTTATTTTTAATTTACTTAAAAAAATTATTAAAATATGTAAATTATATAATTTTGATTCCGTTTCATTAATTAAATTCCTTTTTAGGTGTTATAAATTTTAAGGCTTAGCAGATAGTAACAGTATTCTGATTTAATGATAATTTTTTTTGTTGCAAACAAATTCAATCAGTAAACTAGATTTTACTTTTACCACAGGTGCTGTCACTAATTGATTTCTTGTTTACACAAAATTCCCATTTTTAATTATAAACTGATGATTTCTATTTTAACTTGAAAATAAATAATGTTTAACATATTTTCCTTCCCAATATTATTTGTTAAAAAAAAAAACAAAGTTAAAAAAAATACTTTAGTTTCAATTATATCTATAAAACATTAAATCAGAAAACCGTGAATATATCTTAAAGAAAACATTTTACATTATATCTTTTTATTTAAACTTATATATATATATATATATATATATATATATATATATATTATAATGATGATATAATGATTCATATATATATATATATATATATATATATATATATGAATCATTATATCATCATTCCAAGGTTTAAATTATCCATCCACATATAAATATAATAGTGAATATAATTATGAATTGACTGAAAATTAATAAAACATTTTATGAATAATTATGAGGATTTCTAGCTATAATTTTATTAAACCTGTCTAATATAGCGTATTTTCATATGTAAATGGATGATGCCATTCAAGTGGCCATGATAGCAAAGTTTTACCACTTGACTTATAAATAACATTTTTACATTTAACATTGGTTCGAAACTAGTTCAAATGAGTAGGTCATTAGGTTGATGGGGAAATGGAAAAAGATTGGAAGGTTTCTGTTTCAATATATTTTTTATAAACTTTTGAGTACTGTATTTTCAAATATTTATTTATAAATTTATATATATTGTGCCCTTTTTTATAGGTTGGTAATAGTTAATAACAGTCAATTACTAAAAATTTTAAATTTTAGAATATGTTCTTTTGATTTATTAATTATAGTTTGTCGATTATATTTTTAAAGTACAATTTAAAGCTAAAGAAAATGCATAATATATAAAATTATAGCAAATTATTTAAAAAGTAGTTAAGTAAAGTTTAAAATATTGTTTCATATGGTTGTAAAAGCTGGCCATATTAAATAACACAGCTATAAATATTAAAAGTATATTTAAAAATTCGATTTTAATAGTTTAAAATTGATAAGTTAATAAATACAGTATTTAAATTTGTAATCATATTTAAATAGTCAAAATTATTATAGTATATTTTAAAATAAACTTTGTGATGATGAGAATTATATCTAGTTCTATATTTTCTAAATTGCTCTTCCAAATTTTTATAATTATTTTATACAATATAATAAGTGTATCAATTTTATTAATCTGGGCAGAGAAATAGATTGAAAATCGTCTGTCAAAGTTATTAATCATGTGACTTGTATACTATATACGTTCACACACATGCTTGTTTGAAATAATAACAAAGTTTAAAATATTTTAAAAGTTATATTATAGAATTGGATAGAATTATTGCCTATCATAAAAGTAAATAGTAATAAATATTAAGTTAACTATCGTATGTAATGTTTTAAGTAATGTAATAAAGACGAATACAGATATAATAAAGATTAAATATTTTGTTTAAATAAAAATAGCTAAATGGAATAAGTTATTAAGGTTATTTTAAAAGTTATTTTAAATGTTTAAATAATTTTAATAAAATAATAACTGATTCAAAACTAATATTTTAAATAATATTTTAAGTTCATTACGTCATAATTTCTAATTTTGAAATTTAATTCTACTATATACTAAAAATATGTAAATTTGTTCTCAAGCTAAAGTAAGAATTAACCAATAGGATAAGGTATTCTTACAGACTATAAATATGAATTGCACGGGGGTATAAGGGGAGATTAATAATGTATTGAAACAAGAGAAAGGTAAATTATAGCTATCAGAGAGATAGTATTTTAAAATTAATATTTTAGTCAATTTTAGCGCTCTCTCATAATTTATTTGCAAAAACTAATTAATATTTTAAAAGGTAACTTGCAAAAAAAAAGAGACTGTAAACTAAAAAATATTTTAATAATTTCGTTTAACATGCTTTGTTAAATTTTTTAAAGTTCCTTTATCAGTCGTATTTTATCTAAAAATTTAACCTAAGCTTCGCAATAAAAATGGATATACTACGAAATAAAATGGATATAAGTTGTAATGTTGAAAAAACGTTTGGAATATTTATTGATACACCTTTATTAATATTTCATCGAAGAACTGTTTTGGTATGTAAAAAATCTCAGCTCGGACATGATACGGAGTCTAAAAAATGTATTGAAACGCATTATTATTTATAAGCCTATCCAAGATTTATTTTTAAAATAATAATGAGACAAGTATATCTCATGAATCATTTTATAGAATATTGTATTCAAAGGAGTAAAATGTTATATCCTTTCTGAAAGTAACATTTTTTTTTAAAGTGATATATAAAAATTCCAAACGAAAGTTTAAATGTATCAAGAAGGAAAGATATATAAAAAAGTGAACACATAGTTGAATAAAAGATGGATCCATGGAAATACAAATAGTACTTAAAAGTTTATCGAATATTTTTAAAGTTAAATTAGATGGATTGATGCAACGGATTCACAGAGAATATTGGTAGAGAAGATTAAGAAGCTTCACAGATTAATTAATATTATGATTTAATAATTATCGTCCTAAATACTAAAACCAAGGATTATTTTCTATAAATTTTACTAAATGGATTAATAATTATTTTTATTTTAAACTTTAACGCGCTTGGAGAAGAACAGTTTTTAAAAACTCTAGAGAAAATAATAAACATTTTGGACTTATCAGGAACTATCGTCAAGAAAATATATAATTATAGTTTTGATTCCTTTTATTTTGTTAACCTAGTTTAAATCTAAATTTTTTATATAAGATTAGGAAAAACATAAAAACATTAATTTATTAATATTAAAATTTTATAATATAACAATCTAATAATTTAGCTAAAATATTTTAATATAAAGTGTATGGGTGTGATTTTTTTTATATCTGCAATGCTCAAATGGACAAAGGGAGCCTACTGAACACGATGACTAGATAAAGGTTATTGGTAATGATAATAGCTATTGATAATTTATAATGTATATTTTTTTTGTTTTCTTTAGATCATCCATAAATTGGAAGAATGAAGTGTAAAAGTTTTTACTTATATGTACCGCATTTCATATAACATTTAAAAAAAATATTATGAGATAGGATTGATTTGAAAATATGCATACGATGATTATTTTTTTTATTAGTAATATAATCCTACATAACAAATAAGTATGTAATTCTTTTAAAATTTTCATGTCATTGGATATTCAAATATTGTCTAAGTAAATTGTATATGATTAGACATATAGAATAATGAAGTAAGCAGACTTTTCTTGTAGAACAGCTAGATTGTTTAACTATTAATGAATTTTATTTATTGTTTTGTAAATGCAGATAGTTATTTATCGATGTAAGATATAGAAAAAATCTTGAGAAATAATGTTGAGATAGTGGCTTGGAAGTACTTAGTGAACAGGAAACCAAGATGATGTTTTAAGAAATAGGATGTTATAAGGAATGGAAATAATATTTAGTCTTTATGTGAATATCAGCATAGTTAACAAAGCCCTATGACTAATACACATTTTATTTGGACAGTGTTTATATTTCTTTAAATATTTGATGTTCTAATAAAGCTGAAGAAATAGCTTTAATATCGTCCCTGCACTAGAGGATATTGAGCAGGTAAATGACATACCTCTTTGCACTGTACCATGATTTTGAGATATGTTAAGAGTAATACTCTAGCTTTCTTCCTTAATCCTATGCATCTGTTTTCGCTATCTTTATTTCATGTAACTGCATCGTTTAGTAAGATATTTTAAAAGAAATGATAAATAATTTAGAACTAAGGTTATGCTATCGTTTTTTGGATAAGATTAGTTTAGTGGCTTATAAGGAGCAGAATATTATAACTTAAAATTGAAGATCCAAAGTATCCTAAGGAAAAAAAAGAATCATCGAATATATTTTGAATTTTATTTCGGAAATGAAATGTAATTTTTTTTTTTAAATAAAGTATCTAGACAAAGATATTTTCTTTAAAGTGATAATAATTTTAAATGCTTTAGTATTATTTTTTTAAGAGAAAAATAAGTATTGCATATTTTTAAAATATAATAGTACAAAGTAAATTATGTAAACAATATGCATAGTATATATTTTTTTTATTGATTAACATAAATATATTGATGATTACACTTATATCATACTAAAGTAAGGCTTAAAGAAGAATATATTATGATTAGTAAACATTGTGTGATAAATACTAAAATCTAGTACTGAATTTTGGATAATATTTTGTGTAACATCTCTGACTTTGCAAGATGAAATTTTTTTTTAATATTTTGAGAAATCCATACTCATTATAAAATTTTGTTTTCTATAGAATGTTTTCTAAGTATGAATTTTTTTTAGATAAAATAGTTTAATAATATTAAGGATAAAATGCTGTTGCTAATAAAGTAGATAAATATATTTGTAATAAGTTAACCATAATGAGAAACCAAATAGTAACATTTTTTTTTAAAATTTTGTCCTAAATTTAAATAAAGATATAATTGAAATATAAATTATTTTTTTATAACCCGGTAGATCAAACTGTAAAGTAAAAAAAGTTAAGGATATCCACTGTAAATAGTGTAAATAAATTGTTTATTTATTTGTTGTTAGTAATAAACTTTGTTAAATTTTGTTATTTCAAAAATTTTGTGTACGAGTTATTTATTTCTCCACATCGCTGCATGAAATCACGATATATGCATAATAACTGAAACAAATATATAATTTTGCACAAAAAGATAAATAGATAATTATTTAAGAATTTAAATATTTTATTGGTATTCATTTAATTAAATAATTATAATTTTACATTATTTTATTGGTCATAAATCAGTTATCACAATATTATATTAAATTATATGCTGTCAGTTGCCACACATATTTTGTTTGTCAGATTATTAAAATGCTACCACATATTTATTATATCATTGCATGAAGATATAAGACCATATTATATTATTTTATTATTTTATTATGGTAATAAAAATATAACGAAAAGAAAAGATATCCAGTAGTAATTAAACAATGAAGAATATTATTATTGTTATTTATTATTATTAGTTTCAGTGTAGTAGATTATGATATAAAATCTCTTCTCATATTTTATTACCGTATTTTTAAATTAACTTAGAGTAAACTTTATGAAACTGAGATTATTTTATTGAGCTAGATTATTACAAATAGAAGATTAAGACTTAATTATTAGTTTAATCTTAGTGAGTAGAAGTTATTAAAGTCGTAAGAATACTATGAGTTTGTTATTTGAAATAGTAATAAGGGGGGATAGTGTTCTTATGCCATTGAGGTAGTATCCTGTGGGATAATGGCTCAATGTAATCTATCTTGTCACTTGTATTTTCACTTCAAGTCTCATGAAAATATTAAATATTTATTTAATATATTTTTTTATAAATTGAACCTTATTCGAATTTTAAATTTGAGCTAGTGGAATATTTTAATTTTAATGCTGAATATTTTAGTTATTAATTATTAACCGAGATAGTACCCTTTTTTATATCATATATCATCTGGAAGTGAAGATGCACGAGAGCAAGGTTAGAATATGTATATATATATATAATTTAAAAATTAATATGTTTGAATTGTTGTAGACTTCTAAAAAACTCAATTTATTTTTAAGAATATATAAATGCACACGTAAGTGTTCATATAAAAAATATAAATAGTATGCATTAATACTATTAATTAGCCTTATTTTTATGTTAAGTAAATGTATACTTCTTTTGACAATCTTTCATAAAAGTTTGTTAGCAGTTAACTTTTGAATAATTATAAATGACTTTAAACATACTATGGCAAGTACTTTTATATCCTAATCTAGAATAATTTTTGAAGTTTTTTTAAATATTATATACTTGAAATACATCCTCATTTTGCTGAAACAAATTATTTACCTAAAAAATGTTTGTAATTTAAAATATTACACCTGTCATTTTTAGTAAAGAAATTACTTAAAATTACTCACCAGCTGTACTTGAAATATATATGATGCAGTATATGAGTTTATCAGCGTGTAGATAAAACAGTATACACTTAAACTAATTTTTAGCAAGTTAATGAACTTTCTGTGTAAGCTCCTTCTAAATACTAGACTGGCCTATTGTCACTTTCAGGGAAAATATAATGTGGTAACTGTTGACAAACATACAGTTAGCTCTATTTAGTCTAGAATTTTATAGACTTCTGGCACATTGCCTTGTATACAATGTGGGCTAAAGAAATCATAGAAAACAATCTATTCTCTGTGAATCCAAACTCTACCATTGTTGCACTAGCAGAATCTGGACTGTCTTCAATTATATATCTTCTAGTAATGATGTCATAATTTATAAAACTGTAACAAAAAATTTGTATTTATTTTTTGACCATTCAAGCCATTTGATGGCATTGTCATTAGCCAAAACCACATTAATATGCCAATTCTGAGGCCATTTAAGTTCTCTAGTAAAAGTGCTTTACAAGGCCCTTAAAATTTGGCTGTAAAACTGTTTTACATGGCCTAGTAACAGCTAGTTTAATGCGGTTTGTGAATTTATCACAATCCTCATTTGGCTAGCAAAATACACTAAGCGTAAGTACGTCTTATGACATTTTAGTTTGACTATTTCTTTCGACATTTCAATTTGTTTTTCTTGTCATGGTATCATTTATGAGTATATATTTTTTTTTTAAATGGCCGTGTTAATTAAAAATATTGATGGAAAATTGTGTGTTTTACACATAAACTGTCTTAAAATTTGATTTTAATAATCGTCTTTTTTTTTGTTTTTGGAACAAAGTTAGGAAGGTTGTATTTTTGTTTGGAAAGGGTATTATCAAGCATGATTTTAGTCTATCTCATGAGATCATCATGCACTTTTCAAGAACACTGTATTGTTTATCCAAATGGCATCATCAGCCCATGAGCCTATTAGTATTAGCCAATTGCCAATGACAGAAAAGGAGTTGGTGTTATTTTTGCAGGATAAAGATGTTCTACCTTCTGCTCAAAAATGTGTTTGTGGATTAGACATCTTATTAAAGAAAGTGAAAACATACACCTTTGAATGTGAGTCATCAAAGGTGTTCCACATGCAAACAGAAATGGTTGCAGGGCACTAAAATACCACTTGTGAAAGCATTGAGGCTTGTCTATTTGTGGAGTCATGATGAACTAACCATCAAAAGGGCCAGTGATGTGTGGCCTTCATGAGCTCTGCAGAGAAAGGCTTTTGTCTTTTCCCTGTTATCAAATCAGAGGGACAGACTGTATTGTCAAGACAAATGAAACTATGTTTTCAAAGAGAAAAAACCATCAGGGTTGAATGCTGCTGTGGCAAAGGATTTACAGTGGTATGTGTAGAGAGACAATGTAATGTTTTGTTGTTGCAGTTCCATCATGTTCTTCTGAATACATTTTAAAGTGCAGCATAGAAAATATTAAACCTAGCTCCACAATCTTCTCTGATTGTTGGAAGAGATACTGGACCACATATCCTGAGGCTGCTGGCTTAAAACATCTCTGAGTCAATCTAAATTTCAATTTTGTAGACCCCACAACAGGCACACACACTCAAAACATCAAGCATTTTTGGAGATTGATGATGTGGAAAAATCAAAGAGTGAGACATGCTTCATCATCTTGTCTATGCGTACTTGTCAAAATTTATGTGGAGCCATATACACAAGGAAGAATAATTGTTTGTATGTATTCTTAGAGACATGGTTATTAATGAAAGATTTGGAGAGTTCTTTTATTTTTGGCCAATATTTTTTGGGGTTATTTGAAGTTCATTTAAGTTTTTGTTATTCAAATGTTTGTCAATATTGACATTAAAGTTCATTAATGTTTATTTAAAAAATAAAAGTTTCAATTTTTTTAAATAATTATTATTTGTATTTTTTCATTTCTTTTTTTAAAGTTTTGAAAAAGGTATCTTTTCCTATAATTTATGGACTACTTTTAAAATAAATAAAAGATTTTAATTATGCGGTAACAGGAATCCAGTTTTGCAATTTAAAAAAAACAAAAAACATGAAAAATAATTTAATTAGGTCAAAAGATCCATAAAAGAAATAAAAGTAATTTTTTAAAAAAAAAAGAAAATTATGCCAAAAAAGTTTTAAAAATAGATCAATTAAAAAAAGGCAATCCAAAAATTAAGAATTATTTAATTATGCCAAATGAAGTCATAAAATAAGCAAAAGAGTCAAATATAAACATTTTTAAAAAAGAAATTACACAAAATATTTGTAATTTAATAATAATAAATATTTATGTTTAATAACGGAAAAATTGTAATTTAATAATGTAAAATAGGCAAGGAAATGAAATAATTATGTATATTAAACAATATAAAGTGTCATCAAAGGACTTGTATGGTCAAAAAAAATTCTACCATAAATTTTGTCTAATCTTTTTTCTAACCATATTATAGTCAGGGTGAAAAAAATAATACTGTAATTAAAATAAGTTTTCTTTATCTTGATTGTAAAAAGTTAGTGACTCTTTTATATTTACTTTAATCTTTTGACTAACAACTTTTTAACATTTTTATCAAAATATGTTGCAGAAGTTTTAATTAAAATAATTTAGTAATGAAAACAAATAGTTGAATTTTATAATTATCAGGTTATGTATTGCAACAAAAGCGTGGTTAATACAATATTAATTAGATCGTTATAAAATATTTCATTTATAACATATATTATAATTCAATGTCTATATTTCTTCAAAGCAATATATATATATATATATATATATATATATATATATATATATATATTGTAACAAGACCCATACCTTTCACTAGATAGAATACACTACCGAATATATATCTATGATATAGCAAACATACATGCCTATGTATTTATAATTAATTAAAATGGTTTTGACTTAAATAATGTTATCAAAACTTCTGGATTCATTCTCACAACTGTAATATATTCCCAACGTGTATTTATGGTCATCTGAAGGACTCTAAATGCCAATATTATATGAATATAATAATTACATGAAGTGAATATATTACCAACAAGAACACTATCTTATGTAATGTGAGAGGGCTTTGGACAATCAGCTACCTCAGTCTCATGGGCAGGTGGCATCACAATTGGGAGGAGATACAAATGGGGTTAAGAGTTCTTTTTTCTTTTTTTTTAAACATACATAAAAAATGGATCTGTAAATAAATATCACAATAAGATTTGTTTTGAGTTCATTATGAAATCAGTTTTTATTAAAGTCTTATAAAGATCACTATTATTCTTTGATCTTTTTAATAAAAAATAAATAAATAATTCAACACTACTTTTCTTTCTATATTTAATATTATAAAAAAATATAATTATTGCTCTGTCATTTTGATATACGCACACACACCATTCTTTCCAATATATTTATAACACATATATCAAGTAGTGAAGGTCAGCACTAAGAAAAGTTTGTTTCACATGACCTCTGACGATAATTATTTAAGAAAATTTCATTAAATTAACTTAGATTGTCACCATCACTTATTATAAATCGTAAAAATTTCTTTCTCATAAAATAAAATAAAATCAGTACTTAAAGTTCTTTACCTGAATTTTACCTGGGGAATCAGTGGAAGCAGATTTCATTATTTTAAAGAGTTCCGTTCATCACAGGTAATAACAGGTAATTCAATGCGAAGATTCCCGATCTTCATGTCCATTGGTTGATGAGGTTCAGCTTGGTTCCACATTGTGAATTATGTTTTATTTCAAGGCATCTTGATATTATTGGGCTAGGCAGCTACAGTTGGTTGAAATTAGGGGTTTGAATCCAACACAGGATGTTCTTACCCTGACATTTCTTTTGGATCTGCCATTACATAAGAAAAATATTAAAACTTTTAATGTTTTGGATTTACAATTTACTGTTCACAGCTGTAACTCTGCAGGGCCAAGAAATGCATTGTGGGTGACTCTCTTTTATAGCACTTTCCATTTGTTCTAGAAGTTTCTTTTTGATTTCACTTCCTGTTTCCAATGCTGATCAACCAGATCTGGTTGACATGTGAATAGATTTATCATAGCTTTTATTGTGCATAACATAAAGTGAAATCTCATTTCTGTGGGACACTTCTAGTTTTTTAAACGTGAAACAAAAATCTCATTTCTCTCTTTTCAACTACTTAATTCATTCATACACACATTTGTCACACTCACACACACACATACACACACATATATATATATCATTTCAAAAAGACAGAGTCCCTGCCCCACATTTGTGTATTTGTAACCACCACGTAATAAAAATTAAATATTATATATCTACATCTACATATATGTTTACCGATTAATAATATTATTTGTGACTGGGTTCGAACCCATTCTGTCACAATATATATATTATAATTGAAATAATAAATTTAACGTTTTACAAACTATTATACACAATCCTTAAATCTGCAGAAGTACTTTTTGTTAATTTTTTGAACCTGCCTTAACTACCATTAAATTCAAAATCTAAGCAGAAGCAAATGTCATCAATTCAAATTCAACGAATCTCTTATTTAAATATTAGCAGCTTGCCTATTAATTAACTGCATTTTATTCCTATTTATAAAAAATTCCTTTTTAATTTTTCTTTTATTATGTTTTTTTCTCTTCATGGAGAATTTTCACATTTTCAAATCAAATTAAAATTTATATGTATATGTTTTTTCATGATCAAAGAAAACTGAAGGAGTCATTAAATCACCATTAGTTTTTTTTTTACTTTTTACATGCTTATATAACAATGTATGGTCTCTCAATCTGTTCTTAATACTGCACCTAGATTCACCTATATATGATATCATACAATAAATTAACATAAAATACTTAATGCAGATTTAAGGATTGTGTAAAATAGTTTGTAAACCATTAAATTTATTATTTCAATTATAATTACAATTTTAATTAATGGACATTATATATATATATATATATATATATATATATATATATATATATATATATATATATATATATATATATATATATATAATGATCATGGTGTATGTGGAGATTGGAGTCTTACTGTATCTGCCATACAGGGCACCACCAGGCTATTCGAACATGGAAAAAAAATTTAAGCTTATTTTATTTCAATATTTAAATGAAACTTATTAATAAATTAATAACTCATTTTTTGTGCATTTTGAATGTCTGTGCTTTTAATTCATTATTAGATATCTACAAAAAAAATTTAAGTACCAAAATTTAAATGTAATGTACGTTACAATATATATATATACATATAATAACAGTCGAGGTTAATGTAGAATCTTCGTTTGTGCCATATAGGACAGCACCAGACTATTGGAACCTGGAAAAAATATATAGTAGGCAGATATGCAAGTTTAAAATCCAACTTTTGTTTTATTGACTGTTGCCCTTGCCACTAGCTCATGGAGTAGCAGAGGTTTAAACATATTTATTAAACTATATTTTTAATAAAGATTTAAAAAATAAACTAGATTGCCGCCATTACTAATAACACAAAATGTTTTATTTACACACACACACACACACACATATATATATATATATATAATATTGAAAATTAAATTACAAAAAAATGCTTTATGTTTCATTATTATTATTTATTAATTTTACTTTAATTTTAATCTTAGAATGATGAGCACAGATATGCCACCTAGATGATGCACTTAAAAGATTTTCAAACTATTTGATTCCAAGCTAAAAGCTCGGAGTCAAACCAACATTCGCTACTTGATATATAGATGCAATCAATGCAATATGAAGATGTTAGCATAAAACAATGCTGTCAGAAATGTGCATCTGGAGCATGATATTATTTAAAGGATGTGATTCTCGTCCAGTACAGGAATGTGCATCTGTCTGATGAAGAAATCACATATATAAAAATCAAAGAGATGGTTTATGTATGGAGGGAGAGTGGCTCATTTGCTGACTTATAGTCCCTATCCATTGATCTAAAGGAAATCAATGTCCCAGGAAATATCTTTGTGTACATTGCAACACAATGACTACACTTTTGGGTCATGTATCCAGTTGGGCATGTTGCTCTGTATGCTAAACATGCTTCACATTCCATTGATATAAACATCTATGTATCCATCTACCAGAATGGACACAACCACAAACAAATAGTCAGAAATCAAAACCACCTTAAACTATCATATACGTAAATGAGTCTAAGCAGCCATCTGTACCCAACTTAAATTTAAGTTAATTTAATACTTTGATTCTTATATATATATTATAACAATCGAAATGAAAGTGAAGATCGAATCTAACCACAAACTACGATATCTGCTCTACAGAGCGCCATCTAGGCATTTAAACCTAGAAAAATTTATAGAGTAGGCAGATATGCGCTGTTAAGATTCCACTTTATTTAAATATTCAGATCGTTAGCCCAAGTCACTAGCTCAGTGGAGACTCAGAGATAAAAATCTATATCTTAATTTATATCTTAAATATAAAAGAATAAAAGCCACTGCCAGAAATTAACACATAAAAATATTTATTTACGCACATATAAAATAACTCCGAGGAATACATTTAATGTTTATATTTTTATATTAATCTTTAATTCTAAATATAAGTAGATTGCAAATAATGAGTTTACTAATTATTTAGAGGGTCGAGTATGAATAGACTACATAGATTTGCATTTGAAAATAAACATTCTATCCCTATTTAACCTTAGGCTAAAAGTCGCAGCCAAACTGGCGTCAATTCATCTGATATATCGATGCATTTAATGTAATACGAAACACGGCAGCACCAAAAAGTTAAGAGAAGAAATTGCCTCTCGTCAGATAAAAATAAATATTACATCTATCTGCAAAGAAGAGCAATAAAAAAAACTCCATAGAAAGGAACTGCGTTCTTCATCTTATAATTCCTTCCATAGGCAAAACGGGAGGGTGCGCCGTATGAAGCGATTCTGCCCGTAGCGAATCTGTACTACATCTACTAAATTACACCAATATATCCCATCCATTGACCAAATTTAACTATGAAACAAATAACCTAAGATTTCCCTTCCCTAATATAGCTTTACAAATCTATATAAACCATTCACGCCCGACTTAAGTTTAACATTTAGATACGTTCACACAGATATGTTTAAAAATGTTGGGTATAGATCGATTACATAGGTTCCACGGTCAAAAACATTTCAAAATAAACATAAACGATCAAAATACAAAATTATTGATACCGACAATCGCAGAGGGAAATTTATAAGCAACCCAATAGTATTCACCATAAGATACTTGCGTTGTCACCAATAACTTAAAAGACATCCAAATAAATACATTTTAGATACCGTACGGTATCATTATTTATCGAATGTCTATATATTTTGCTCAAATATGAAAACCAAAATATAATTAACCGCAAACGAATTCATGCAAGCATCTATAAACAACTTAAATTTCATGCATTTAAATAATCTTTACAATAAGAAAAAAAATGGAAATGATGTTTATCAATCGAAAAACATATAAAATTAAACATTATTAATTTGATTTAAAAACTTACAAAAGTCAGATAAGAGTCCATTTTAACATTTAAGTTGGCTTGTTTATCAATTTGTAAAACTTGATGAAAGTTCTTAATTGATTTTAATAATTGTTCATTTCATATAGCTTATGGTAGAAGAGTCCAGGTTCCTGTTTTTAATTCCCGCGATGCCTCCATTGGAAGATAATTTTCTGGAGATGGCAATAGCTGGTTCAAGGTATCACAGTCTTTTCATTTTTTTTTAAAATAGAGAGTGTGGTATGTGCGTCCTACCACGTCTCTCAAACACAAAACGCTGGAACTGTCCGAAAAAACTGTATTTCCCTTTTTATATTATCCACATGGATTCAATCAACAAAACGTCACTAATCCATCACTTTCGTTAGGGTCTGAGCCAAGGCTTAGTGCTTCCATTGGTCAAGCTAATTTCTCTTTATTTTCTTATCTATCTTTCATCAGATCATTTTAATTATACAAGAGCCCAAGGCTAGCTTGCTTTTCAAACAATTTATAAACAATCATTTCCATTTACAGATTACAAGAATTAATTAATACCTGTTTTTATTTTTTAAATCTTGTACTTTTTTTTTTATAAAAAAGTACATTCAAATACTTATTTATTTGTTTTTTAAAAAAAAATATTTTTAAAGTTTGGCATCGGTGCGAATGTATATATGTTTAACAAACATTTTAATTTTAGCGTTTAGTTTTTTTTACTTTTATTTGCGAACTTTTAAGTTTTTATTTTAAATTAATGTAACAACATATTTATATATCGTTACTATATATATATATATATATATATATTTACTTTCAGGTATTAACTTATTTTAGAATCACATATGTATCTAAACTTCTAATAAAATCAAATAAAGCATTTGACCTATTTTTAAAATCCAATAATGCACAAATAATGTTTTGATTTTATCTTTAAATTTCTTTGCAATCGCAAACTCCTACCCTATTTTAAACAGATTTTATAGTAAGCATAAATAAATAAAAAAAATATAATGCATATAAAAAGGAAGTTATGTTCAGCTTTTAGATAAGACTTTTAAAATGGTGAAGTTTATAAAATAAAGTTTAAATTTTATCAGGACAGAAAGTCTAAAGTTCATATTTAAAGGAAAACAAAGTTCGAAGATTTTAAATTAAAGAGAGTTTATATTTCATTTTTATCATTTATAATTTATACTTTTCTTTCTCCAGGCTCATTCTTTTGCCTCAAAGATCTGAGTTTACACAAGGGCCATTTTTTGTGGATGATGATTTATGAAGCTTGACGATGATTTCTGAAGATGTTACCAGTGGTTCAATCCTGGCATCCATGGAGATGAAAGCTGCCTTTGGCCAGCTAGTACGAGGGGAGCGCCATTAAACAGATTACATTTTATTTGGTACCAGTGACAATAACATTTTTAACTTTTCAGCAATGACAAATGAATTCAAATTCTAATCTTCTAATTAATTATTTCTTTTGAATTTTTCCTTTTTATAGTCTGTGTGCATATCTTGGGTGGGAAAACAAGTCTTTTGTTTCTATCTCTTCACTATTATCTATTTTGTAGTAATCTTTTTAATGGTCATTTTGCCCTAAGGACCTGTTTGTAATTTTATTTTTAAGATTAAAAGGTTTTTATTATATTTATTTAAGATTAGAATCTTCACTTCGATTCTAAAAAAAAATTTAAACTTATTTTATTTCAATATTTAAATAAAACTCATTAATAAATTAATAATTCATTATTTGTGCATTTTGAACGTCTGTGCTTTTAATTCATTATTAGATATTTACAAAAAAATATTTAAGTACTAAAATTTATATATATATATATATCCCATTACAATATATATATATGTGTTTAAAATTATTTAACCCTTAATTGTTATTCAAGTATATATAGAAAATATGTACCAAATTATTTGTCTGTATTTATATCTTATTTTTCTTTCAACTTAATATATATATATATATATATATATAAGAGTATATATAAGTTGAAAGAAATATTATTTTAAAATGATGATATAGTGTATATATATATATATATATATATATATATATACACTTATCATCATTTTAAAATAATTTTTATTGTCTGATTCTGCTTAATTACAGTAACTTTGATGACATAAATAATGTTGAATATATTAAAAAATGTAATTTTAAGTTGACAAAACTAGTGAATGGTAAATAAGTATTATATTAATGAACTGTTTGATAAAACAAATGGGGTAAGAAAAACATTATTCTCCATCAAGGGATAATTCTGCACTAGGTATATAATCTCAACAGGACATAAGTTTTATTCATTATTAGATATTTGCTTAATTTCTTAGAAGAAATATTTCCTATCAACAAGAAATCATCCATAATAAATACAACAGATTCTGTGAGAATCTGTTTGTCTTCTTACATTTATACTAACTACTGTTATATGAACATTAAATTATGCAATAATTTAATTAACAGTAAAATTAAATCTAGATGTTATAAGCATTTTAGACCTTTATTTTTTAATTATAAATAACTTTATTTGGAACTCTGATATTAAACAATTTATCTAACATTTATTTAAATACAAAATAAGATTATCCTTTTTTCTCTATACATTTATTAATCATAAATAGTTTAAAATGATTTTTTTTATTTATGAAGATATAGTTTCTTTAAAAATAATTGGTTTTATAGAAGAATTGAATAGCTTACAGAAGAAATATAAACTTAGGAGTTCCTAATTTATATAATATTCATCTATATAATTAATAAATTGTGTTTTGCTACTTGATATTTACAAGAGAGTAAAGTCTAAAAATAAAACAATTATTATAAAACTACTTATATTATATTTAATAATATAAACATGTATAATGTCCAGTAGAAAATTAATCAATATTCCATGAATGAAATTTAGAACATTATGGAAATAATTTCTATATATAAAATGATGGAACAACTAATAATAATACTTATATTCTTTGCTTCCACCAGCTTTAATTTTTTCATGAGCTATAAAAATGGGGTACTAAATCCATGTAAACAATTGTAAGGAATTCCATATTTCTACAACACTGAGTAATTAAATCTATCTTTTTTATTATTGTGTTAGAAAATCTTTTTGTATTTTATTGAAATTTCATTCATGATGCCACTCAAATGAAAAGGAGAAAAAAGGTAACTTTTTTTGCTGTCTGTGTTATGACTTCAGTGTTCTTGTTTCAACTCCCTGTCATCAAGGAACTGTTTTTTTAATAATTATATTTTTTTGAAAAATATTTCTAAAATATTAGTAGAAAATATTGTATTTTATTGTTTAGTAAAGTATATAAATAGAATGTTTATTTTGGTTTAAATATACCATATATATATATATATATATATATATATATATATATATATGGTATATTTAAACTGGTAATAAACAGTATATGTGGCAATTAACTATTTATTAAAGTTTATTTCATTAGTAAACAAAAATATCTATCAAATAATGTGAAATTTATTATTTTCTGATAAATAATAATCATTTTATTTCATATTTTATGCTGATGTGTGAGACAAAGAAAAACATCAGAAAATGCTGAAATGTGAAACACATCAACATTAAATAATGATAAAATGATTATTAATTAACAGAAAATAGTAAATTAGACTTTACTTGATAGATATTTTTGTTTACTACTGAAATAAATTTTAAATGTTCATATTTTGTTTCTGTATTGTAATCAGCACAAAGACTTTACACATCATCATTTCTAGAAAGATTATTTTCCGTTTATAAAATCAATGAAATATTTCTTAATTTTTATTATTGTTAAACAACTGAATGAATGAATAATTATTTATTTCTCTTATATCTAACTAATTATGCTTTAAAAGTTTAAATGTTTTGAATATATTTGCAAAATTGCAATATTTTCATACTCATAAATATAAGTAGATTGTTTACATAGAAGCTAATCTTGTAAATTACTTCAGACTGCAGAAGCTACTCTTGTAAAATGCTTCAGGTATTATTCATGTTAACTGCTAATATAACATTATATTTTTGAAAATAAAGTTTTTCAAGTGAAAATAAGTTATTAATAATTTATATTTCTTGACATTTAATAAATACAGTATCAATTATTTTTTAAAAAATATCTAAACCCATAATAAAATCACAAATAAACAAGTTTGGGAGTCATTGGAACTACAATATTATAAAGCATGAAACATTTTACAGCCATAGCAACAGACAATGGCTGAACATGTCAGGCTGGGCTTATGACTATGGTAAAAATAGGAATTTTGAATTTCCCACCTTCTATTGCAAATTTTTTCCATGGAAATTTATTATAATAAAATGCACCCTTTTATACATATTTTGAATTTTAACATATAATACTTACAAAAAAATTCACCAGGGGACAAATTGATCAAAAGTAGAAATTCTAACATCCCACTAAATTGAAAGGATATGCTATGGTGTTCATCATGATGACACTATTTGTTTTCTATTGTTCATTTTCTTTTGTGAAATTAGTATATCTTACATTGAGGTATCATTAAATTTCAATATTCTAGTATTGAGAGTATAAAGCAATGTTGATGTATTTTTTGGTATTGGTGGTTCTCATTTATTCTAAATTGCAACAGGAGAGCCATAAACATATAATCTTGATTATTTTAGTCTTGTGTTGTTGGTTATATCTTGTGTGACAATAATATTTTATCTGGTAATTGCATGTAGATTTTCCGAAACCATTTCATATCCATAAGTGCAAATAAAAAGATGTGAGAATTTATTGAGCCATTTTAGATTATGATATAGGTTATGCCTTAGTTTATTCACTATTCCAATCACATTTGGAATCTTGTTATCAACAACACACTACAGACATAGCAATTCTTCATCGAATTATATACATCACATATTTTTGACTGTCTGGATACTTACAGGATTACAACTTTTTAACCCTAACATATGCCTGTTATAGATTAATAAAAAATTGAAATGATAAGAGGGAACAAATTCGTAAGATATCTATATATTAAAGTAGTTTCATTCTTAACACTTTATGGGATCAAAATGTGTGAATAATGTAGTCAATAGGTGGGAATAATTTTGAATAGGGCATATCTTAAATGCAAATTCTGATTAAATATATTGGTATAATATTTTATATACCATATAATAAAGAAAAAGAACTAAAGATTATCAATATTAATATTAACTAATGTTAAATTATACTCCTTCTAAAAATAAGGAATTGTAGAAAATATTTAATGATCTCTGTGATATTACAATATATCATTAGGATAAGCTATGTAAGGTTAGTTCTTTAAATTTTATAAGAAATATTAAAGGTATTTTGAATACTTGCTTTCTGGCTAATGTGCATTTTGTAATCTTCAATACATCAATGTCAAATTAATGTAGTTGGAGAGTCAAAGTAATATTTTTTACACTTGCAAAATGACTGCATTTTGAAAAAAAGCTACTCACAGTATTTTTTTTTCTATTTTACAAAAAATACAAATTTATAATTTTTTTTCCCATGTGTCATAGCATCAGCCGGTAAACAAACCCACCAACCTAGGGCAACTACTTGTAAAGCTGCTGTCGCTAATCTCTCAAACTATAATTTTATATGCAGTTACAATAAATTGTCACATTTGCGATTGAAACATTAGTTGTTGTGTCACATCATTTATTATTGGTTATTATTTTGTCATCATAATTTCAATCAGGAAACATATTATTTACTTTGACTTTACATTAACAAATAAACGAATTTATGGAAAATTAAAACACCGATCAAACGTATTATTTAATGATTCAAATATTGCCATATATTTAAAGATACAATTTATTATGATATTTGAAGTATTTTACAAAGATATTATTCTGCTAGACAATTTATTCTCACAAAGGGTACCTCTTAGGAGATAACATATGTTCAGAAATTATTATTCTTATTTTTATCATTATGGTTGTAGTTATTATTATTCTTAAGATATAAAATACATTTTCATAATACCACTTTAATGTCTTGTCATTAATATTGTTAAATTTGGTATTTAATCTCAGTTGCATTTATCCAGAGTGTAAGAGTGAGTTTATCTGGTTATTACTACCATTGTCATAGATTCAAATGTTATTATTATACAATCATAAAAGATGATTTATTATTAGCAGGATTGATGTTATCAAAATATGAGGTATAATTATTATCATTATTAGTGAAATTTTAATAAATTAATTATTTTCTTGTCACCATTATTACTTGCATAGTAATAATAAAAAAGATCTTATACAAATTATTATTTTTATAACTATCATCATCATCATTTTTAATATTATTTATAATTCTATATTATAATTGTTGTTTTTATTTCGATTAAAACAGTATGGTCTTTATTGTTACATTTGTATTATTATTAATAATGTTATTATTATGATTATAATTATTATTATTATTGAAGGTTTACTTTTTTAAAATTCTGAATGGAATCCAACAAAATCCCTTTGCTATCCAATTATCAGATTCTCAGTCATTATTTTAGTGATAGATAATTTGTCCTGAGAAAATTAGTTAAAATAAATCATAAGAAATTACAGTGAATAATAGTTATTAAAACATATACCTCAATACTATTATCATATTATTGCATCCCAAAATAGAAATTATAATCTAACAAGTTAAATATATATTTATTATTATTATTATTATTATTATTATTATTATTATTATTATTATTATTATTATTATTATTATTATTATTATTATTATTATTATTATTATTATTATTATTATTATTATTATTATTATTATTATTATTATTATTATTATTATTATTATTATTATTATTATTATTATTATTATTATTATTATTATTATGTTTCAAAAGGCCTTTATTGTCTCAAAAAAATTACAAATTTTGCATTTACATAGTTTGTCTACATATAATATCCTGGATTGTCCATTATCATTTGAACACCATTAGCAAATCAATTACTTATAATAGAAAGGAAAAAATTGTTGCTAAATTGTCCTTGTTGCTAATTTGACATGCATATCCTTCTAAGTTTTTTTATAATGTTTAATTTCCTCAATTCACTATAACATAGATCTAATTTTAAGTAATGACCAGGTTGCTGCATAAATGTCAGGTCTGGCCAGTCTCTTATCCCTTTTCTGTATTATTTCAAGTTTATTTGAAAAAGTAACTGAATGTCTCCTGGAATTGTTACCAATTAGAAAAGTGCATCTAGTACACCAGTATGCATATAGCACAAAGGTTGCTGCCCTGACACTTGGTGTTAATCCTTCTCTAAATGCAGAAATCAATTGATGCATTGTTACATTAGACCTCCTGTAACTGCTAGTTATGAGATTTCTTATGTGCCTAAGTCCCTCACAGTGATATAGCAGATGTGATAGGGTTTCCTCAGCTCGATGGCATAACCCACAAAAGGGATCAATTGACGTATACAGTCTTTTATGGCAAAGAAAATATGTGGTAGGTAATGCAGATAGATTAAGTTTTATTAGAAAATTGAAAAACTTTGGTTCTAAGTCCCATCGTTTATACCTTTTAACCAATTGCTTATTATTAATTCCCAGTATTGGTTCTAAAGCAATTGTGTTATTATCTTCATGCATTAATTCATAAATTTCCCAGTATTTGTATTTATTAATAAATTGCTCTGGGATTTTTGATTCTGTTTTACAAAGATGTATTAATTGTTCAAAATATGATAATTTTTTTGGTGGTGGTTTATCAGTTGGAATGACCTCTATGAGCTGCTTAATTTTTGGAAATTGTTTAATAATATCAATTATATTGTTCATCATTCTCTGTTTTGCAAAAATACCAATATCATGTAAGCCCAAACCATTTTTATTCAATGGCTGACATAGTTTTGCCATTGATATTGCCACGACTTTCCTTGACCATAGTAGTTGATTGCAAATGGTCTTAATTTTGGAGATAAAAGCTTTTGAGAAAGCAACCACTGGCATAAAGTAAACTATCTTAGTCATCATCAAACTATTAATCAATTGAATCTTGGAATATACTGACATATAGGTATTGGATAGAGAGTCTGCTATTTTCTGTATTTCATTTTTCAATTTGTTCTGCAAATGACATCTCATTCCAGTAGTCCCTAGATGGAATGGAAATCCAAGGAATGAGCCTGGCTTTGCCTGGAAAATGGATGTACATGGCCTTCCTGTGAATATAGTCCATGCTGCTGTTTTTTCTGGATTGAAACTTAGTTTAAATTCCTTTGAGTATTCTTCTAAAATCATCTGTAGTTTTGGTATCTGCCTTTTTGATTTCAGGAAAACTGTAATATCATCCATGTATGCAATACATGTCAATTTTTGACCTGTTCCTGGGATTTCCATTCCCTCAAATGCCTGTTGTAATCGGACAAGAAGGGGATTTATATATAAAATAAATAAGATGGCACTAAGTGGAGACCCTTGTGAAAGTGATTTAGTTGGTGTGAAAGCTGGTGAATTTCTGCCATTTAGAGTAATGTGAAGCTCACGATTTAAGAGTAAATTTGTTATAACATATATATGTGATTTTGGCATTTCAGTGTCATTCAATAATCTCAACAGTATAGATATATCAACATTGTCAAAAGCCGAAGCAATATCCAGCTGTACAACAATCGGGCCATATCTTTTCTTTTCTCTAACTGATGTCAAAATAGCCTTAAATAACATAGCAGCTTGTGTGGTAGATGAATGTTTTTTAGCAAACTGAACTGGTGAAATCATCGGTAAAATAAATGGTTCTATTTTATCTTTAATTACTTTCTCTAAAATCTTTATGGGCAATGGACCCATTGATATTGGCCTTATCTCTGATAACAAAGGAATGGGCTTCTTTTTTTTATTAAACGGCACGATCGCGATTGTATTAACTCCCTCCATTGTTATTATTCCCTGCGATAAATAATTTGCCAGCTGACACAGGCATTTGCTAGTCAGTTTGTCAAGGTGTTTTAATATGAACAGTGGAATTCCAGGGCTTCCTGGGTGACAGTTGTTGTCCATTTTATTCATTTTCATTATAAAATCATCTATAGTATATGGTGATTCAGTCTCTGCCATTCCAAATACATTTGGCTGGTATTGTATCAATTTTCCTGGTCCTAGCTTATCTTTAAAATAGTTAAGAATTGGTAATATCATATTATTTCCAGTAAATGTTTCATTATTTATTTTAATTGCTAATGGCACTTTGATTTCAGGTCCCCTCCCTAATGCCCATCTAATATATTGCCGAGTCCATGTGTGTTGATGCATTAGGCATATTCTACTTTTTTTATTTTTTAAATAGCTCTTCAGTGTTTCACATGCTTTGTTATAAGCATTTGTTAGTATATGTATACGTTTCTGTGTGTGCTGATTAGGAGTTATGGCCACAATACGTTTATGAATTTGTTCTGCAAGCTTCAACAACCCTGAGGGAGGTGGCTGATTTTTCACTATATGATTAATGTTAAATGACAGGATATTAATGTAAGCTAAATATTGCTGTATTGGGTTAAAGGTCATTGAAAGAATTTTATTCCACATAATATAAGTCTCTGAAAAAATAAATTTGGGTGTTAAGGTTGGAATCAACATTCTTATTGTTCTAGTTAATTGCATTCTAGAGACTTGTATATTACTGAGGTCAATTGATATGAACTGAGCTGAGTGATCAGAAATTGCTGAAGGGATTAACTTCATGCTTATTAGATGATGAAACACTGGAGAGTAAAAACAAAGATCAATTAATGATGAAAATCGGCCATTATGAAATGAAACAGCATCTTCAGGTAAGTAACCCCTTGCACTCATCAATGGAATTGATAATTTATGTATCCACTTATTTATAAACTCATCATATGTTACATTGCAGTCTCCAATCAAAATTGTTGGATTAGCTGTAGATCCCAGTGTTGAATTAATTGTGGCAATTATTGTATTTATTTTATATTTTTGCAATGGCATATAAACAAAGATTACATTTATTTTAATTATTTTGTGAAATAAAGTAACGATTAATAGATTTGCATCAATGTATATGATTTGAAAATTGGTAAACTGGCAAGCAGTAGCTATCAAAAGACCTGTACCAGCTGATGGAGAGGTAGAGTCTCTTGAACATGCAACAAAGCCCTCACTATTTAGAAATTTTGCTGGATCAATTTGTGACCCTGCATAAATTTTGGTTTCAAGCAGTCCCATTATATGAGGTTTTGTTTCCTTGATCCATTGTTTCAACTTAAATATTTTTTCTATTGAATTCAAACCCCGTACATTAAAAGAAGCAATTTTAATTTTCATTTATAAAAATTTACTTTTTACTTTGAATTTATTTAAATTTACTTTATCTTTAATTATTCTTATTTTAGGCTGTCTATCAATTGTAAATCTTGGGCATCTTCGAATTCACTTTCAGTTTCAACATCAGTATATCTGTCCATTTGATACCGTTCTCCTGTGTCATCAAACATAAGCTCTCCTAATTTTAGCTTTTTTCCTGTTTTCCTGTTTTTTTGGGTCTTCCTGGCTTTCTCTTCTGTTCACTATTAACCTGAGTAACTTGTTGCATATTTGGCATTATTGTCTGAGTAATCTCAGTATTCGTATTGTTCCTAGTTCTTTGTTTTTTAGATAATTCCAGTTCTTCATCCAAATTCATATTCTCTTCATTATATTGCTTCCCATCAACATTTTTTTTAAATGTGTGTTTGTCTATATTTTTTTCTAAAGCTTTAATCACATGCATTTGTATATCATTCCCTTTTTTTCTTTTACTTTTGTATTATTTATCTTAAGGTACACTTTTTCCTCCAACCTTAATGAAAAATCTGGAATCTTCCCAATTTTGCTATCATCATTATTTACATTTGCAGTTTCATTTTCTTGCTTATCTGTATTCATATGTGTTTGTATAGAATTTTTTTTCCTTTTCACTTCCTTGAGTTCCTACATCCGATGTCAGTATTTGCTTTACATCTCTTTGTTTATAGCTTGTTTTCTTTTCTAGTCTTTCTTCTGATAAATCAAATCCTTTGTTATTTCTGTTCTTTGGACAGTCTATAATCAAATGGCTTCTTTCTCCACAGCCAAAACATTGTGGTCTTAGCCCTTTAATGTTTAAGTATAATACTGCTCCATGATCCATAATTTGCCTTGGAATTTCTTCTGGTTTAATATGCTGGTGCAGCTTTATCTTAAAATGATAACTGTTGGTGTATATAAGTGTTGGTGTATCATTGCACAAGATTTGCTTAATGTATATTGCATGCCCAAATGGTTGGACCATACTTTTGAAATCATGAATGCTAAACCCAAAATACGCATTTTTAATAATTCCTGAGCAATAATTTTGCATATTTTCATCAACAACAATCATTACGTATCCACCAATTGTTTTTATTTGTGATTTAAATCTCATTTTTTGATTTTCATTGAAAAATTGTATAGCTATATATCGTGAGTTTGAATGTTCACCGATTTCTGAGATTGAATCCCATAAGTTTTCTTCTGTTAGTTTTTGATATAATAAGTCTTTGTGAAATTTATATAACGTTAGATTTCTATCTGTAATTGCCAGCACTAATGATTTATTAGAAAAGAATTTTTTAAAAGATTCATATAACTTGTTTGGTATTGTGTTATTAAACTGGATGTTTATTTCTTGAATTTCTTCTTCTGTCCAATTATCTTCAGTTTGTTCTGCTATATGATTAGGTGTCTCATCTTCATTTTCTAAACTTAATTCAAAAATGTCTAATGAATTGGCTCTCCTAAATCTGCCTATTTGTCCTTCCCCTCCGTTTTTTTTGTTCTCTTGCTGTATAATATTTTCTAATATTGCTTTTTGTGGTTTCATTGCAGCAATATTTGCATAAGATTTTTTTTCCTTACTGGCTTCTGCAACTGATTTGACATCTGTATTGTTATTTCTTTTACTAACAACGCAATTGTTATCTGCAGACGCCATTTCAACTAGATGACTAGATTTTCTTAGGACAAAATAATAAAAAAAAACTTACTTTGTTAACAGCGTCTTTTCTTATAATCGGAAATCGATTATAATTTTCAAAATTATAAGATTTTTAAACTAATAATTAGATTCTGTTTGCCTTTAATGAAGTACATTCACGAGCTTTTGTAAGTTTGTTCCTACTTATTGACAGCAGGACCGCACTTATTATTATTATTATTATTATTATTATTATTATTATTATTATTATTATTATTATTATTATTATTATTATTATTATTATTATTATTATTATTATTATTATTATTATTATTATTATTATTATTATTATTATTATTATTATTATTATTATTATTATTATTATTATTATTATTATTATTATTATTATTATTATTATTATTATTATTATTATTATTATTATTATTATTATTATTATTATTATTATTATTATTATTATTGGAATCTTATAATGTGCACAAAAGTGCATGTTTAATTTTGAAACATATTTTACAAGTTTTGTGGTTAGTTAGAATTCACTATAACATGAATTTATTATTAATATATTGTATTAATTATCATTATTATTTTATACATCAGACTAAGCTAGCCTTCTTGTTAATATGTATAATGATAGTGTAGTATACATCTAAGTTCTTATTCCTATCATCCTTGACATTTTCTGGTAATTATTTATGCTCCCAACATCAGCAGCATCCATTTTCACATCTATCATCACCCTCCTGTGTAGGTTACATTGCTAGTATATATATTGTAACTGACGGTATTGTCGATTGCTGTGATCCATTCAAATCTAACAAAAGAAGGCCCAAAATATTGGTGCCAATTTGCAACTGATTAAATCGATGGATGAAGGTGATGGTTAGGATGATCAATTTGATCTGATAAAATTCTAAAATCCAATATAAATTAATCTGGTCTAGCTCAATCGGGTCGCCATTATATAATAAACCATCATAAAGCACAAATAATCTCTCTTAAAGTTTAATTTACTTAAGTTATATGAAAAATGAAGAAATAATGAGATTATCTGCTCCAGCCATCAACAAAACCGTCAACTACAATATAAATTGCATAGAGCGGTGAAATCAACTACTATTGCCCTATACAATAATATAGGATTAGGCTAACACTTGATTGGCAATCTAATCAAAACCAATCCAATTAATAACTAATCTAGATTCCAATATATATATATATATATATATATATATATATTTTATTAGCCTGTTACTGTTATAGTACTTTAACTCCACTTTATTATTTAAAGGTACTGTCTTTATAACTTAATGGATAATTTTCTAAGTACCTGAATAGCATTTTACAAAACATTGGTTTGCATACAGACATTATTTAAACGACAAAACAAAATAATAACTGAACCCCAAATATGCATATATCCATGTTAGCAAACGCTAAATATAAAGATAAATACTCGCGTCAATAAACGATATACAATTCTTTCTACCTCAACCTATAATTAATAATTTTATAAACACTTTGAAAATTTATACACTCATTTAAATGTTTAAACAAATTAATAGACGTCGATAGATTATCAATAAGTTACAAAATAATTTATAAATATCTCTCAATAAAATGATACTTAATTAATGCTTCGTTTAGGTTTTAAACTAAAATACTTCACTGGAGTTTAATATCAATACTCTATTAGCTCATCTCTAATTTTACAATGTCCAATTATATTAACTAAAAATATATCGAGCTTCTCTTGGATGTTTATTCACTTGTGAATATTAATATAACTTGTTTGAAAACTTTAAATAACTGAATAAAAAATTTTGATTGGCAACAATTAAAACACATGATTATATTTGATATTTCTATAAATGAAAATAATATTCAATTAAATCGGTCAATGAAGTTTATTCTCTTCATTTTATAGGAGTTTAAGAAATATTCAAACGAACTACTCCAAACCGAACGATAAAGTATAATCTATTTAGATTTTTATTACGGAATCAGACAAACATGAAATGATTGACTTTGTAATATTAATTAAGAGACATAATAATATGGATATATAATATTCGAATGCAAATATAACTATGAAATTTATATAGAAACAAAATAAAATATTAATAAGCAAAATATACCTTATCTTCTATTTCAATTCGCTTACCAAGCTGAGTTTGAATTCTGTTACCTAAGTTGCTCCGCCGTCTTACGCAATCCAAATAAAACAAAATAAGTAAACTAGTCTTGATATTTAAATTAACTCAATTTATTTAATTATAAAAAAGAAGATTGACAATATTAATGATAGTATATATCCGAAATGTCTTTATATTTTAAATTGGTTGACTAAATAAAATAATCATGTTGCTATATGTATCTCTATATACGTGTTGCAAGAACGTTAACGACACATACAAAAAAAATGATGGGAAAGGTTCTTAGATATTTTACTAAAAAAAAATAAAAATTTACATATACCCTATACCAAAATGTGCAATAAGAGGGTATCAAAGTCTATTCGTTTATCAAAAATAATTACGGATAAATGAATATGAAATAATAACTATATTTGAGTCTTTCCGATCATTTTCATTTAATAATTATATTTCCTTAGATAATAAAAAAAAAACATCACATAGTATTACATATAAAAAAAAATTAACACACATATTTTTCATAAAAAAAAATAATCATACCATATATATAAATCTGTCCATTCACTGTTTATTAGTCTATCGATTGCCTTCATTTATAGGGTAAAGAGGATTTTCTCCGTCCGAAATAGTAATTGTAAACTTTGCAATACTCATTAAAAAGTTTCCTTTTTCTCTTTCCATTCTGTAGAGGTGAGTGTATTTCGACGATCCAGGTTATGAGGTGAATTGATCCATTGGGTTAATCGGGAGACGATGTCTATGCAAATCCATTTTTCTTTTCTTTATTTATAAAGCATTTTTTTTTTTCATAGGTTTTTTTTTTTTTTACATTGTTGCCGCTCTTCGGAACACTTCAATTTGCCCGCCCGAATGATTGAACGGGCAGATAATTCTGCTACTACTCCATGTTTTATAGTTTTACAAACCAACAATTTTAATATTGAAAAGGTTCATTTTCTTAAGATACATCAAATAGATTTGTCCTTTACCATACAAAGTGCTAATAAGTGTGTGCGTGCTTGAGCGAGTGACTGAGAATGACTGACCAATCTGACCTCTTTTATCTTCTGTCACGTCATTTTTATAGATTCTCTTTCTGACGTTTTTTTATCTTTGCGGCCACACACGGTCATAGATAAGAAGACGGTCATAGATAAGAAGACACACGAAGATCACATTTAAATTCGATTACAATTTTTTTCTTAAAATAATATTTTACAAACCAAAATATAAAATTGATATAATAACCTTTTTTTAATAACAATATTTTTTTTTAAAATATTTTACAAATAAAATATACACAACATAAAAAACATTAAACTGTATGTAATATTGTTACTATGGTGATTGCATTTATATATGAAATGTATAAAATAATATTAATCCTATTTCGTTAAATTTATTATGCTGAATTGCTTACTATGTTATTTTTTTTTATATATATATGTATGTGGATCATCAATTTGAACACTCACAACATATATATATAAAACCATTAAATGTCTGTATTTTTAAATCATATAATAATAATTTAAACACATTTATTTAACACAGTATTCAAATTTTAAACAATATAGTTTACCAGAATTACTTTTGATTCTAACAGTAACAATCTTTATCAAACAATAATACAAATTTACACAAAATAAACTTATTACCCATCATTCAATCCATTTAAATTTCCCACAATTCTCTTGTTTTTATATTAGCTGATTGTCTATTCATTAAACCCTCTCTATTCCTAAATATCATCATTGCCTCCTTAATTTTTTGTTTTTCATTACACCTTTCAATATGAATAATTTTCACATTTTTATTGTCAAATTTCAAACCATAATTACATGCTCTATTGTGATCAAAAATAATTGATGGAGTAGTCATACTTACTGCAGATATATTTTCTTTCTGTACACGTTTATACAATATCTTATGATCATTATATTGTTTTTGTAATGTACATTTACAAAAAAAAAAAAACTTTACTTATGGATCTGAGACTTGGAAAATTAATGGAAGAGCAATACAGAGACTTCAGACCACTAAAAGAAGTATGGAGAGATGCATGTTGGGAGTAACAGGAAAAGATTGAAAAAGCAATGTATGGGTAAGACAACAAACAGGTGTTACTGACCTCATTGAAAAAATTATAAGAATGAAGTTGAGTTGGGCTTCTCATATTGCTAGAAGAGATGATAATAGATGGACAATTGAAATTTTAAATTGGATTCCAAGAGATTGTATAAGACCCAAAAAGATACAACATGTGAGATGGATAGATGAAATAAGAAAGTGTGCAGGGTTGATGTGGAGAAGAGAAGCTAAAGTTGGGAAAAGATGGATTGTACTTGGAAAGACCTTCATCCTGCAGTGGATTGATAATGTTTGATGATGATGATGAATGTACATTTGGATTTCCCTATATATTTCATTCCACAACCACATACCAATATATATATATATATATATATATATATATATATATATATATATATATATATATATATATTTCTATATATATATATATATATAATAGAACATAATTCAAACTTAGAAATCTTGGTTTTAGAATTATTTATATCATTTATATTATTTTTGTAATGTACATTTGTATTTCCCTATATATTCTATTCCACAACCACATACCAACATATATATAACAGAACTTAATTTAAACTCAGAAATCTTGGTTTTAAAATTATTATTCATATGATTTAAATTATTTGAAGAGAATGTGTAGGAATTCTTTTTTCTCTTCAAATAATATAAATGATATGATAAATAATTCTAAAACAAAGATTTCTAAGTTTGAATTAAGTTCTGTTATTTATATGTTGGTATGTCGTTGTGGAATGAAATATATAGGGGAATCCAAATGTACATTACAAAAACGATATAATGATCATAAGATATTGTATAAATGTGTACAGAAAAAAATTATCTTCAGTAAGTATGAATAGTCCATCAATTAGTTTTGATCACAATAGAGCATGTAATTATGGTTTTAAATTTGACAATAGAGATGCAAAAAATATTCAAATTGAAAGATGTAATGAAAAACGAAAAATTAAGGAGGCAATGATGATATCTAGAAATAGAGAGGGTTTAATGAATAGACAATCAGCTAATATAAAAACAACAGAATTGTGGGAAATTTGAATGGATTGAATGATGGGTAATATAAGTTTATTTTGTGTACATTTGTATTAATGGTTGATAGAATTTCACTGATATATATATATATATATATATCAGTATTTATGCTTGTAATGCTTATATATGTATATATATATATATATATATATATAAACATTACAAGCATAAAGCTAAACTAGTCAATATAAAATCAAAACTACCCCAAATCTAAAATTAAACCAGACCAGCATAAAAATAATATTAAAACACAACCTAAGGGTGGATGGGAAGTGAATGAATTTGTGGGTAGTTTTTAATGGTATATATAATGTGTGGTTTTTTTTTTGTAGTTCTTTACACTTGAGAAGTCTGCTTGTAGCAGTGAAACCTTAGGTTGTGTTTTAATATATATATATATATATATATATATATATATATAAGTAATTACAGTGATATATATATATATATATATATATATATATATATCACTGTAATTACTTACTGCTGTTTTTCTATGAGCACAAGTTTTATTTTTTTGCTTTAATTAACTAGTATTACTTTTTACTTTTAGATCTGCATTCTGATGTTTCACTTGATCACACACACTCATATTATACTTTTCAGATTTTACTTTTTGCTAGGCAACAAAACCCAATCTGCCAAGCGTTGTTAGCAGAGAGGTCATCACATCTGTCTTGCAAGCAAGTAGTTTGTTACAGATGGTTGTGGGTATGCATCCCGGTCGATACTATGACATATGAGGAAAAAAAAAAAACAAGGCCCAATCTTTGAATTGTTATTTCAAAGGACTTCCTAAATTATTACAAATAAAAATAAAAATTAAAATTAAACACTTTTTATTGTATGCATTTTGGAAGCTTTACAAAACAGGTTTGAGTCCGAAAATGTATTTTTATATCTAAAATTAATTTCAAATGAAATTACTTTAATAATTACTTTTTGTTTGAGGAGTAAACTTTTGATGAATTATGGGACCAAATGTTAGGAGAGTTAACGCATGGTTAATATGAATAATTTTTATTTAATAGTGGAGATTTTTACCATTATATATGTAAAGAATATGTATCACTGGATGGTGCAATATATGCATATATAATAAAATTAAGAGTATATTTCTGGTTACTTACTTTTATTTGTTACATTTAATCTCAGGTGCAGTATTTACATATTATTAATAATAACAGAATACCATGATTAACATGTAAGTGATCATATTAGCTGTTTTATTAAATAGAGTGATTGACGGAAGGAAGTTTAAAAGTATGAACATATATATATATCATTAGATAGTCCTGTCAATATTTAAGAATATTGAATAACAATAACAATCAACAAATTCTCAAGAGGGGGGTGGAATAGTATTTAGTAATACAAAATTTAGACGTTAATCGTTAATGTATTTTTGTGTATCATTATTCGACAATCTCTTTATAGTTTTCTATTTTTTTTTTTTATATTAGTTGAATTTTTTATAACGTTATATACGATTATGTCAAATATTTTTTTACTTTATTAATATTTGCAATTCCTCTAAATTGTACTTTTCTCCATAAAATGCATTCATCAGCCAGTTGCTGGCTAAGAAGAATCATTAAAATGTTTGTGTGTTAGTGCTTTAAACACTGCAAAGATGAGCCTGGAAAACATATCATTTAATTTTAAACACAAATGTTTTGTTTAATATTAGTGTTAATAACATATACAAGATAAAAATATAATAATTATGTATATAAATACAAAAAAAATTTTTTTTCTGTTGTTTTACCTTTTTTAGAAACCATGAAGATGATAATTATCTGCTGCCTATTGGCTTTCATTAGCCTAGCCATTGCCGATCCAATTAGAGAGGAAAAACTTATCGGCATTGCACAAGGCATTTTACATGGTGTGGGTTGTGCTTTTGGAGGTCAATGTGGTCAGGCTGCACCAGCACCTGTAGTTGTAGCTCCTGCTGCGCCTGTAGAATATGTATACACAAATGCTTAAAGAAATATCAATAAAGTTGATACAATTAATCATAATGTATTATAATTATTAAAGTATTCTAAAAGAATAAAATTATAATATTATTAGATGATTTTTTTTTTTTCACTTTGAATAATCATTTAACGCAATTTATAATATATTGACAAATGGACATAAATAATGTATAATGTGTTATATAAAAATTATTTCCATTATATATTAGTAAGAAATCAAGTTATATATCATGTGACTTAATGTAATAAAGTGGGATTACAATTGTAATATAATTAGCATGTTAAAAGCCAGGAGCTTGAAATCTGCTTGGGGATAGGGATAAACGGAAACGCATATTAAGAGCTATTAGCATGCCCATTATATTACACACACAACATATATATATATAATGGAAAATAATACATGGTTCAGCCCCAAAACTATTAATTTATCTACCTCAAACAACCATGAAAACATTATATATATATATATATATATATCTATGTCAAACAACCATGAAAACATTATATATATATATATATATATTGTAACTGATGGAATTTGATCAATGCTGTTGATGGGTAGAATGATCAATCTGATCTGATGAAAAATCTAACATCTAGTTTAATTAAATCTAGCCTAGCTCAATCGGGTCGCCATTATGCAATAAACCATCACAAAGCACAAATAATCTCTCTTAAAGTCTAATTTGTTTAAGCTATATGTGAAACGAAAGAATAATGAGATTATCTGCTCCAGACATCAACAAATCTATCACAATTACAAGTAAACTGCACTGAGCAATAAACTCGCATATCATTGCCCTAAACAATAATATATGATTAGGCTAACTACTTGCTTAGCAATCTAATGAAAATCATATCCATTTAATAACTAAAGCACATTCCAATATACTTCATTAACCTATTATTATTGTAGTAATTTAAATCTACTTCATTATTTAATGATGCTGCATTTTATCCTAAAGGATAAGCTTCTAAATACCTATAATAGTATTTTACAAAACATTTTAAATATAGACACCATTTTCAAAGGTTGAAACAAAATAATAGTTGACTCAAACGTATACCTAGTTTAATAAAACGCTAAACAGAAAGTATAAACATTCGTAAATCTTTCAATAAGCATACACAATTCTTTCTATTTTAATATTTAATTAATAATTTTCTATTGAAATCAATTAGTTTTTATATCATTTTATAAGACACATTGAAAACCTATGCACTTCTTTAAATATTTAAAAAAATTAATTTGTGTCTAGTTGAATAAGAAGCTATAAAGTAATGTATAAATAATTTATTCATATCTTCCAATAAAGCGATACTTAATTATTGCTTCGTTTATGTGTTAAAATAGAATAATTCACTAGAATTTATTATCAACACTCTATTAGTTCATTTCTACCCCTACAATGCCCAACAAACATTACATAAAAGATATATTAAGTTTATATTGGATGTTTATTGACCTATGAGTATTAATATTATTTATTTGAATCTTTAAACAATTGAATATAAAATTGGTTGGCAATAATTAAAATATATGATTATAATTTAGATTCATCTCAATTTAAAGAAAATACTCAATTAAACTATTCAATGAAGTTTGTACTCTTTATTTTAGAGAAGTTTTTTTTTAAAACATTTAAGACAAGTCGTCATGAATCAATGATAAAAATACAAACTATTTATATATATTTTATGAATCAGACAAACATAGAAATGATTGACTTTGTAATATTAACTAAGATAAATGATAATATATATAATATTCGAATGCAAATATAAATATAAAATTCATATGGGAATAAAATAAAATGCTAATATACAAAACATACTATATCTTATATTCTAGCTCACTTATCAAGCTGAGTTTGAACCTTGTCATTTAAATAGCTACATCATCTTATGCAATCCAAATAATAAAAAAAAATTAAGGGAGTCTTGTCATTTGAATCACTCAATTTATTTGATTATATAAAAGAAAATTGGCAAGATTAATAACAAAATACATAGGAAATTAATTTATATTTCAGATTGATTGAATAAATAAAAATGATAAAATTACTATGTGTATCTCTAAATGTGTTGCGAAAACAATAACGACATAAAAAAATGAATGAATGAATGGAGAGACTTTTGGATATCTTACTGAAAAATTTATATATAACAGATACCAAAGATATAAAATAGGATGAGATCGAAGCCTATTTGTTTATCAAAATAATAACTGATAAATGAATATGAAATAATACGATATATTTGAATCTCTTGTCTATTCGATGGTTTAACTAAATTTTATACATGCAACCATCAAATCATATATATATATATATATATATATATATATATATATATGTATATATATATATATATATATATATAACAACATTGGATTGTGTTAATATATACTTAGACAAAAGTTCAAATAATTAATAAATGAATCTCTCCGATCATTTTTATTTCCTAAACTCTATTACTCCTAAAGATAATTTAAATAAAATGCAAATCATCCTTTTTAAATATATGTAAAAAAATTAATATGCGCACATTTTTATATATTAAAAAAAATCATACCCTATATAAGAGTCTGTCCATTTTCACTGTTTATTTGTCCATTGCAATTTACTTATCCCCAGTTTCTATGAATGATGCAAAGAGAAGCTTATTTCTCAGAAAAGATAACTCAAACTTTATAATGTTTCACTAACAGTCCTTTTTCCTTTCCAAAGAGGAGAGTGCAATTTAATTAGTTCTTTTATGATACAAATGAATCCAGTTGATCCTCATTGTTTATTAGCTTGTGACACAATATTTATCCAAATCCAACGGTAGTTATACGCCAAACTTTAAACCAGAATTATCTTTTTTTTTAAAACTAAAATACCCGATTTTTATTTAAAGCATTTATATAAATATATATGTTTCCTCTTTTTTTTGGTGCCATTTCCTTTGGAAATCCTTCACAACTGCCATTCAAATGATTGAATGGGCAGATAATTGAAGTTTATTTTTCCATTTGTTTTATGGTTTAACAGTTAAAAAAAATATTGAAGAACTTTTATTTGTTAAGAACCTAGAAAATATGTCCGTTCATGGCAATCACAAAAAGATGACAGCGCACTCTTATAGTCTTTTGAGGCTTTTTATATGTTCTCTTTCTGACATTCTGGTGTCATAACAACCATTGGAAAATACTTGAATAAAGCTCAAGCTGAACAATTCTTTTACAGCAGTTTTCACGCGGTTTGTAATGTAAATTTGGAGAAAAAGAAAATTAAATCCAAATTCGATTAGATTTTTCCTATTATTTGTAAACCAAAATACAAAATTGATATTACAACCTTTATTCAGTTTATAAACACAAATAATTTACACACACACAAATATATATATATTTAATAATAATATTTTTTAAATTAATTTTTAAACAAATATACATAACATAAAACATTGAATTATATGTAATAATGTTACTATGGTGACTGCATTAATATAAATAAAATATGTAAAATAATATCGATCCTATTTAAGTAGTCTTTTATATCGTACTGAATTGTTTTCAAAATTTATTTATTTACCCTTATGTTTTTCTCAAGTTTGATTATAGCGAATTTAGTATTTTAAAGCTGGAATCAACAGTAAACAATACTATTTAAAAGCTTTTAGTGATCAATTTAAATCTATATTTCCAAGATCTTCCATTATTTATCTATCAAGCAAAAGAAAAACCAAACAAGATCAACAAACTTCTTTATTTTTTTAAAAATACTTTGATAATTAATCTGAATATTCACAATATATATATATATATATATATATATATTTGAATATTCATATATATATATATATATATATATATATATATACTTCCTACAAATACAATTTGATATCCCAACTAGTCTTGAAAAATCAATCATTATATATTGTAAGAGTATAATAATATATAAAATAAAATGAATTATTTCTCAATGTCGCGTTCATATATCAAAATATACTAATATAAAGTTATTATAAACTAGTGTTTAAGTAAATGCAAATTATGAAAGTACAAATAGTCTCCTGTGTCAATTATTGATTTATATTAAAATAAATATATATATACTTAACCATGTAGTGTTTAATAAGAGTAGTTTATCTTTAGTAATTATTCATGTATTATATTCAATAAAATTCAAATAACGATATACTAAAATAATGCAATAAATTATTCAAAAATGTAAACATTTTTTCAATATTTTGACTTTTTGAATATTTAATTTGCAAATAAAATGCATAGACCCCCTTTAAGCATTTATTAGATCATTATGTCATCAACTATAAATAATCAGAAGATTCAATTTTAATTAACAAAACAAATATTGATATAAAACATAAAGAAATAATCTTGGCAACGGTATTTGTTTATGAATTAATTATCAATTTTATGAATGCATATACCGTAAAAGTTTTTATTTATGCCACTATCAGATGTCGTGTAGGATACTCTAATGAATCAGAAAAAATATATAACTACATAAACACTTATAAAGAAACCCTTAAACTACATAAAGAAAAATTAATTCTACTTTTGTTTCCACGTTACCAATTTAAATAGAAAATTATACTATTCTCAAAGAATATGAAATATATACTAACTTAAATATATATTCATAAATACTTATATTAGAATCTACTGCTTTCCAAATATATATATATATATATATATATATATATATATATATTTCCAAATATATATATATATGAATAATGAAAACAAAGAAATATAGCATAAAATTTTATATTTAAATCTACTGCTTTCTAAATATATATGAATAATAAAAACAAAGAAATATAGCATAAAATTTTGTATAACATCAAAAGTATTATTAATAAAAATACTATATTTTAGTTTTAAATTAACTAATTTTGTTTTTGGTTAGTTATATTACATGTAGTATACACAAACAAATACATTCTATAGTAAATAAATATATATAATAAAAACATATGCCCTCGTTAACTTTTTGAAGTATCAAGTATTCCTTAACAAAACTCCATTGAAATGCATATTTCCTAATAGATGCCAACATAACAATATTTGCAGAAACACTATAAACTTAAAGTTCATATATCCTGAGATGTCTGATTAATGTCCATGTGTTTGTAATGTGATCATAGAGAGTTATATTCTGATTACATTTTTTCAAACCGTAATTTTTATCTACTTGAATGGAATTATACATTTTAAATAAACTATTCTGTAGTAAATCATTGGGATATTAATATTTTCATTTTATATAAATAAGATCACTATTGAATTCTTTGGTATTCCATAATAATATTGAGGTATTATTAAAATTTCAATCCATAATGAAGTTTATTTTATATCATTTAGTTATTTTACTGCCGATATACATTGTAATGTTAAAAGTATTATATGAAATCCTATATTTCTCTGCCATTCGAAAAAAAAATGCACATTGGGATGATTTTATTTCAAGATATGAATTGATCTTTTTGTCTTTTGTTGTTCATATTTTATGATAAAATTCAACTTTATTATTATGTATAACATATTGACTTTGCTTGTCAAAAGGCAGATTATAAGAGGGCCTCATTCTCAACTCAAGTGCTTTTTATATTTTTTTCCTATTAAGGAATCATTGAATGCATTATCTTAGATGTTGGTTTTATGGTTTCTCTCAAATATAATCTGTTGTCATTGTTTTTGGAACAAAGAGTTAAATTTTGTTTGATAAAAAATTTTTAAACAGAGCAGCATTTGTCAAATAAAAATAGTTGTTCATAGACTGCTTCCAGTAGCCATTGAGGTTCATTCACTATTCTCATGCTCTTATTAGAGGTAGATGTTTAATATGCTAAAGTTGTAATATTTGAACAGTAAAATTGTTCTAAAAATTGTTGAGTGCTTTAGCTATTATTTCCCAATATTTTAATTAATAATATAGAGCTTTTTATTCACAAATATACTTAATTATCTGCTATAAAGAACATTTAATGGCAGCCTTTAAGGAGGCTTCAGTCAACCTTAGAAATGTTAATGAAATTATAATTACTAACAAAGAATCTATGAAAGAGGTTTAAATACTGGACAGGAATCTAAGAAAGAACAGAGCTGTTAGAAATCCTGATTCACTATGTAAAACTAATTCAAAACCAAACAATAATTCCATTTCTGAAGGAATTGCAACAAGAAAAAATGTTTTCCAAAGCCACCGACAATAATGTGAACTTGCAACTGAATGAAATCAAGTTTAAAACTACTTATTGCGAAAAACCTGATGCACACATAGCAGATTCCAGTTTAATCTCTAAGCCTGTAAAAAAATCAAGCAGTTTACTATTTACAAAAAAGTTATATTGAAAAAACTAACGGAACATTAGAAATATATTACAGAAAAATGCTTATGAAAGTTTTGAAAAGTGGCAAAACTTTGCAACGAACTAAAACTGATGGACAACCTCACTTGGAGTCAACAATTGATTTCAATTACATGAACATAAATACAAGCTTCAACCCTGCAAAAAACATTTTTAAGTGCTCCAAAAAAGTTTTATTAAAAAACCCGACGGAGCAGTGGCACAATTTATAAAACAAATTTTTTATAATGTTAATAAAAATCCTACAGCAAATTCTTTCATCAGTAAATGGTTTTTAAAAGGTTGGAAATACTAAAAACCACAAGGTGAACATATCCAAAGATACCAAACTTGTGAACTATTCATCTACCCATCACCAATCAAGAATGTTATGTCAACAAACACGAAGCAACATCTGTTAATATAAATGCTTATTTTAGCATTAATTCATAACATACTCAAGATTTTTTATAGATGACACAGGACTTGAAACTAATCATCTTGATTCTAATAAAATAGCCACAAGTTTGGATAAAGTTGCCCATGACACCTCCAATATTATCTGGACCTAATCCCAATGGAAAACTAAAACATTATTTGCCCAAAACCACAGCAAAATACCTGAAATTACAGTTGATATTATTAATACTAATTTCTTTAAATATATACCTTGCTGGACCATAGATTCTGAACTGATTTTTTTAGCCAAAACAAAAATTATGATATTGAAAATATACCTGAAATAACTAAGCTCAACAAGAATTATAGAGACAAACTCTTACAGGAAGAATACCCAAACCAAGAAAAGACCAATCTATTGCAAAGTTTATGTCTTATGCTGACAAAGTTGCAGTAAATCTTAAATTTTTTGGAGATGTGACTCCTAATGCAAACAAAAATTTTGAAGGAAAGTCTCTGCAAAATTCTTATACAAAAGCAATGCGAATAATGGATGATGAAAAATCCAGATATGGAACAAGATACAATTGAAGGCCGACTGCCTGAACTTTCATATGCCCTACATGAACTTCCTATATTAATGAACATTTCAATTAGTCTATTCTAGTCTTGCTTCACAGAACTTTTCTAAATTACAAAAATGATAATGCATCCCTTGAGACTTTGAGAAAAGTCAAGATGTAAACATGTTAAACTAATTGAAAAATTTCCCTCCATTATTCAAGGTAATATGCAGGTATAAAATTGTAAAAATATAACTTCTGAAAATTTTAAATAATAATGCCAGCAGATTTGACACAATAAAGAAATATAATATATATATATATATATATATATATATATTTCTATATATATATATATATTTCTTTATTGTCTCAGATTTGACACAATAAAGAAAGAAATTTAAAATATATATCATTTATGAGATTAAGACAAGAGAACAGTTAAGATTATATAAGGTTAAATTATAGTTACAAATATGGAATAATTAAACATTTTTACCAGCAATAACTGACTTTGGGACTTTTGTGGATGTTTAGATGGTTTCCTCTCTGGGCTGGCATGGTAATGATAGGGCATGGTTTGAACTGCTTCTGATCTCAGATGCCACTCTACTGATGACCTTGGTGAAGCTGATACTGGACTACTTACACATGCTGGTAAGTACATTTAACCTAACTATTTTCTTTTCAGACAGGGTAATGAATATTTTTTAAAATTTTTAAATAATTTATAATATGATATATCAATTATGTGTAGTAACCGAGTGATTTTAAATAATAATGCATACATTTGTTAATAATGCCCCATTTTATGCCTGGGGTTATACCTTGTGAGTATGCTTAATGGATTTCAAACCCATTACACTAATTTTTATGCCTCAACTCTTCCTTCCTCATTCCTATAAGTCACTCAGATAGTTTACTGATCTTTGTAATTTCTTTCCTATTTAATATCTTAAAACATCTAAAAGTGTTCAACTGCAACTATTTTGGATGATGGAATGCATGGATAAAAAATTATGACGCTTATGTTTCTTTTTTTAATGGCTATCTACTTTTCTCCCATTGTATAAAATAATTTTACATTTTTCTTAAATGGATGTTAAATTTTAAAAAAATGTAATTTTTTTTTAAAGTGTAAATGCATCACTTAAATGATAAACTTTTAACTTATAAAAAAATTGAGGTAATGTTGAACACACACCTATTAGTAATGTGTGTGAATATTAATAATAAATTATACATATACAACAGGAGATAAGTTGGTTTAAGTAAACATGAAGCAATATATCTATGTACAGATAGACACTGCTTCAGAATGTGGGCATATACATATAAATATTATCTTGGCGACTATAATTTAATATATGTTGCAGTTAAAGTTAGTTATTAATGTAGCTTCTATGTGAATATCTCAGGCACCCCCTCTCTTATACAAATTAAAGTAATAAATATTATTTTAAAAAAAATAAAAAAAATACAATCTTTACATTTTTTTAAAATATGTTTTTATCTTCATTTGTTGCTAGTAAAAGATCTATAACTTGGTGTGTTAAATTTTAAACGTCATCTCACATAATCATGAGTAGATCTGATATAGATGAAATGAAATGAAGACTTTAATCAGTTTTATCTTTTTATATTTTAACATGCATATATGTGAGTGTACAAGTAAACCATCTATAACTAATTTTAAATGCAACATATATTAAATTATTGTGACAAGAGTAATATTTATATGTATGTCGACACATATTAAGAGGCTATTTTACTGGTTTATGAAGGTAGCAGAATTCATAATTCATATGGAAACTATATAGTATTTAATAAATTATCTAAAATTTATATCATTTTTATAAACTAGGCTGAAATACACTGTTATTTTTCTTTTATATTTTAGTCAGTGATAATCTAAAAAAATAGTTTGTTCATTTTAAAAATGCACAAATTGATTTACCTGCTATGTCTGATATTGTATTTCTCAAAGGACTGGACCATCAATATGTCCTGCTAATGTGTAAATTCATTAACACCACCTACACCCTAATGATTTTTTAGGCAGAGATACAGGATACACTGAGATACAGAATCTGAAATTTTTTATACAAAGAAAACATACAACATCAGAGTTCTGGTAAGAAAAAATATAATTAATAGTAAAATTAATGACTTTTATTTTGACATTTTTATATATTTATCTTCGATCTTTTTATATTTTTTACAAAAATGAGTCTTACAAGTTATAAATAAAAATGTTAGTTTTGTAACCTTCATGATTTAATAATGCATGTTAGCTTTTTATATTTTTTAAATATCTATGTTTTTTATATGTTAACAATACGTGATGCTTTTTATAAGTTAAAAGTATGCAGACATCTTATATTATAAACATAAGTAGTTTTTTTTTTCTTTTTATAATACATGACGTGAGTTCTGGTAAGAAAAAATACAATTAATTGTAAAATTAATATACATCTTTGATCTTTTTACATTTTTACAAAAATGAGGCATACAAGTTATAAATTCAATTTGGAAAAGGTAAAGCTTTTTTGAAACCTGTGTTAATGCATGTTAACTTTATATATATATATATATATATATATATATATATAAAATGACAGTAATATCTGTTTCAATATATATATATATATATATATATATATATATATATATCATGCGATCTGAGATTTATTATGTGATCTCAGATCTATTTTGTAAAGTTTTGCTTGACTAGATTTTTAAATTTTTTTCATTTTAGGTTTTTTTTTTATTATGAGATCTCAGATCTATTTTTTTATTATGTGATCTCAGGTCTATTTTGTAAAGTATTGTTTTTAATTGATATTACAGTCACATGACCAGATCTATTTTTGATGTTACTAAGAAATTATGGATTACTACTAATTAACAATTCGTGACGCTTAGCAAGTTCTTCATTTTTTCTTGGGGGTCATTGAAAAAGAATTTGCTAAGTCTCAGGAATTATTAATTTGTAGTAATTGATTATTTCTTAATAAAATCAACAGTTAAAGTTTATCTCTATTTAAAGGATATTATTTATTCATTATATATTCATATAATCTAAACCATAATTAACTTTCAACATGCTGCTTTTAATATTTTGACCATAAGACAACATTTGAATATACAAGCAGTGCATTGATGTAAAAACCTGAATGTTGAATGGTTCTTTATCCCTCCTGCTTTCAATGTTATTTTTAAATCAATGCCTTTGTCTTATATAATAAAATAAGTTTTGCCATTAGACACAAACATTTTATTGTTAGTGTTCATGTGTCACAGGTGCCAGAAAAAATGTAAAACATTATATCTTAATCAAAGAGGAAATATTAAATTTGGGTTTAAATTGGGGGGATCAGCTTTTGAAGAAATGATTCAAATTATATATCCCATTGAAACGAGAAGTCATGAACTGTTTTCAATTTGGATTGCAAAATTTTGTAATTGCAGGGAGGGAATTTAGTATGATCCATGAAGGTACACTATACATTGTTCACATTTCATTTGAAGAATTGTAATCCAGAAAAGTTTGTTTACAAATTTTGTATTATATAGGTAAACTATGTCACTATATGATGCATGTTTTGATTCACAAATTGTTTTTTTTTTATTAAATTATTTGTTTATATACTATATATAATATTTTTTATAATGGATAATTATTATAGTTTTACATTATATATATATATATATATATATATAGTAAAACTGCAGTTTACAGGTCACAATAAAATTCTTATTTTGTTTCACATTTTTCTCACCAGAGTGCTTCTTGTCTAATATTTAAATAAGAAAAAATATAAAAATAATTAAAATAATAATTAAAAAAATAATTAAAATAATAACAATATATCCTACCAACATTCGTAATTACTGTCCATTGTAGTATTCGCTTACAATAGCCATAAAATTAGTAAAGACTGCATCAGTCATGTAGAGAGTCCTAAAAGAAATTTCTGCAGATATGATTTGAATAAAGTACTGTTGGTCCTGCACTGATGTTTCAGCTTGCGTTTAGCTCTCATCCACATATTTTCCACATTTTGTGTGTAGATATCAGAGTCGTGAGGATCTACAAAGTTCTCCTGGTGTATGATGACAGAGTGCATATATTGTGCTTAAGTTGTTGTATGCACCCCATCCATCCATAATGATGTAAGTCCCTGGTAAAATATATTCTTGTATTTTTGCTTCGAGAGTCGCAGCTGATCGGTTAAGGACCTCTACCAAGCAACACTTTCCTGAATTTCTCTTTATTCCACCAAAGACCCAATGACCTTCTCGAATTGCTCTTCTGTGATATTTTTGATGAAAATATTTTGTTTCATCAACTTCTACGATTTTAGGCACTCCATTATCATCAAATCCACCGACCTGCATTGGATGTCTGTGAAAATACGTTGCGCACTCTTCATGGCAAAAATTTGCCCAGTCTACTATAATGTGCCAACTTATACTTAGCTCATAAACAAGAAAATACTGTGGCAAATTATGTGCCCAATAATATACTATAAGCATAATTGTCTTGAAGGATAAATGGTTTCTAAAAAAAGAATCCTTTCTGATAGATATACGACGGTGACATAATCTGCATTGCCATCTGTGACCATCTCCACATTCTTTCTGTTTGATGAGAGAACAATGCACACTGCAATGCTGGCATAGAGTACTATTTTTAAGCAGGTACCTCCTTGCTAACCACTTCATTGCTAATTCCGGAGTTCGAAGCTCATTCACCAACTGAAACGATGTCCAATTTTCTACGCGAATATCTGCAGCATGTAACAGTTCATTTTCTGGTACTACAACTACATTACCATTTAAAGGATTCATTTTAGGAATTCTGCTGGAAGTTAAAAAACACTGAAAAACATGTGTTACAACTTTGGAAAACTTGTAAAATGTGCACCAAGACAATGTAACAATTCCACACTAATTCAACAACAAACACTGTGGTGAGAAAAATTTGGACAGTAATTACGAATGTTGGTAGGATATATTATTATTTTAATTATTTTTTTAATTATTATTTTAATTTTTTTTAATTATTTTCTTATTGAAATATTTGACAAAAAACACTCTGGTGAGAAAAATGTGAAACAAACTTCGAATTTTATTGTGACCTGTAAATTGTAGTTTTACCTATATATATATGCATGCAAAACCATAAAACAATACAATATTAGATTAAATCCAAAATTTTACCAAAATCCCTACACAACCATGGTTTCATCTACTATAAATGGACCTTCTCAAGTGAAACTAAAGAAACACACACACATATATATATATATATATATATATAAACAAACAAACCTTCCCATAATTCATTTCTTCATAAGATTGACAGCCTCAGAATCAAGGAGTTTTATCAACAAAATCTCCTTTATTCTTCTTTTTAACTCATTCTTTTTATCAACAAATTCTCCTTTATTCTGAGGCTATCAATCTTATGAAGACTTCTTTTGATATTAAGGGAAGGTGGAGTTTGAAATGAATTATGGGAAGGTTTGTTTGTATATATATATATATATATATATATATATATATGTTTTCCTTTAGTTTGATTTTCACTTGAAAAGATCTATTTGTAGTAGATGAAACCATGGCTGTGTAAGGATTTTGGTAAAATTTTGGATTTAATCTAGTATTGTATAGTTTTATGATTTTGCATTTTTATGTTGCTAGTATAGTGTTAGACAGTTTTGCTTATATATATATATATATATACATATATATATATATATATATATATATATAATGTTTTCACAGTTGTAAGATATAGATAAATTATTATTTTTGGGACTAAACCGTGTGTTATTTTGGATTACATACCACTATTGTGACAATGTAGCATCCACCCATGGCGCGGTTAACTTTTGAAAGAAAAAACATTAGATCTCAAACAGTAACCTGACTGAGTGTGAGATGAGAAATGAGATTCAACATGAAGTAGTACAGCATTCACAATGTGAGGCTTATCTAAATATTTATTTCTCTCTGTTTTTTCACATATTAACTTTATGTTAACATTATAACTATATGTTAATATTAGAAGACAGAGATAAAATGAGAGGTTCCACAAAGCTGGAATAGGTTGTGCTTCATCAGCTGTATTTAAACCAGTAGGTCTCTTTAATATTTCAATTGATTCTCTCATGGTTCTTAAATCATAGCTTTCCAAATTAGTAAGTATTTTTGCATTGTCAAAATCAGGTTTGTGACCACTTTCTAAAAAATGGGAAGTAAAAATAATGTCTTAATTTTTTGATTAAAAACATTTATACGTTCCTTAATTATGACATTTATTCATCTATTAGACAGGCCTACATAGCTTCTTGAGCAATGCAAACATGGAATTTCATAATCCCCCGGTTTTTTAAGATAATTTGTCTTTAGATTTGTGTAAAAAATCACCCATTTTCTTGCCAGTAGAAAAATGTGATGGTTTAGTCCCAAAATCAATATATATATATATTGTAACGAGCATAGACATTCGTTACATTGTTTTTTTTTTTAAATTTATTAAACATGAAAGTAAATTAAAAAGTTCGCATTTAAAAATTTTCTTTAAGAATTAAAAATTGAAATTAAATATCATCTTAAACTCTTATATATTAATTAAATCGCACAGATAATGAAAAATTATTAAAATAAAACTTTATTAAAGAAAAAGTATTTTAAAACTAAACTTAAAAAGATTTGGAGATAAAATTATATCTTTAAATTTATCTTTAAATAAATTTTTGATTTGGAAAACAGGTCAATTAATCAGAAATGGAAATGATTGTTAATTAGTTAAATGTAAATCAGCCTTTGGCATTTAAATGTAAAAACACCGGTCAGATAAGAAAACAATAGAAACTGTTAGCAAATAAGAAGAAATCCCTATGGAATAGGACCACAGCGAAAGGACCATCGCATCGGTGACGTAATGTAAATTCAATCCTTCACATTAATATAAAAGGAAAATTTGGAAATTATTAATCAGTGACTGGAAATTGATTATTACGATGTGACTATATGTAGTAGTACGGAGTTGGAGGAATTGACAGCGCACGGTCAATTCTTTCAGCTGTTAAAGAAGGGAGAAATGAACTATCGTTTCCTACATTGAGGACCAACTAAATTAAAAAACCTCCGAATGAATAAATAAAACAACGGCTAAATGGATACCAATTTTAGGACGGTGTGGGAATTTACGTTCATGGCAAGCAACGGATAAAGTTGGACATTTTAAAATCGTAAGAACTTATATATTCACTTGAAACAATAAGAACTCTAAATTTTAAAACTTTTTAGTAAATGATGCAATAGAATCCTATCTGACCAAACTAAATTCTTCATTAATAATGTTATTTGATGTATTTTTTTTCTTATTTATTTTGTAAAATCATTTCCATTTATTTATTTTTTGTTCTTTAAGATTTATTATGATTGTTGTTTTCAGTTAAATTAATTATAATAATGTTAAACTTAAGTCGGGCATGAATGGCTGTATAGATTTGTAAAGTTATATTAGGGGAGGGTAATCTTAGGTTATTTATGTCGTTGTGAGATTGGGTCAATGGATTGGATATATTGATGTAGTTAGTAGATGTAATCGGAGATTCGCTACTGGCAGAATCGTTTGTATATACGCCGCACTCACCCGTTTGCCTATGGAAGGAATTACAAGACGGAGAATGCAGTTCCTTTCTATGGAGTTTTATTGTTCTTCTCGTTAGATAGATGTAATATTCCTATCTGATTGAGAGTCAATGTTTTTCTTAATTCTTTTGGTGCTGCCGTATTTCGTATTACATTGAATACATTGATATATCAGATGGATTGATGACAGTTTGACGGCGAATTTTAGCCTAAGGTTAAATAGGGATAGAATATTTTAATTTCAATGCAAATCTATGTAGTATTCATACTCGATTCTAAATAAAAATGCATTAAACTTAAGTTGTTTATAGACGCTTGCATGGATTGTTTATCGGTTAACTATGTTTTGCGTTTTCATATTTGATCAAAATATATAGACATTCGATAAATAATGATACCTTACGGTATCTAGAATGTATTTATTCGGATGTCTTTTAAGTTATTGGTGACAATGCAAGTATCTTATGATGAATACTATTGGGTTACATAGAAATTTCCCTCCGCAATTGTCAGTAATCAATAATTTTGTATTTTGATCGTTTATGTTTACTTTGAAATGTTTTTGACCATGAAATCTATGTAACCGATCTATATTCAACATTATAAACAGGCTTTCCAAGATTTGTCTGTGCTAATTTAATTAAAATGTAAAATTAGAATATAATAGTAGTTAAAGGTAAATTAAAGTCAAAAATCAAAGTTAAAAATAGTGTTAAATGTTAAAATGTAAACTAATACTAAAATAATTTTAAATCTTATATATATGTGCATAAATAAATGTTTGTATGTTAATTACTGGCAGTGGCTTATTTTATTTATTTTTTAATGTTGAAATCTAATTAGATAAGATCTTATATTATTTAATCTCTGCTATTTCACTGAGCTAGTGACATGGGCTAATGACCGGAATCAAAATTTAAAAAAAAAAATATTTTTTTTTTTTGACTTACGTATCTGCCTACTTTATAAATTTTTCTAGGTTCAAATGCCTAGATGGCGCCCCGTAGTGCAGTTTACGTAAGTACCTTTCTCCGGATCGATACAATATATATATATATCCTACTTAAAATGTGATTGGATTTAGATTCCTACAAACCAATTTGTAAATCGAAGGATGTGTCATATAGTGGCAAAATTTACATATTTAATACAAAACTTTGCAAACTACCTTTTCTGGATTATGATTCTTTAAATAAAATGTGAACAACATATAGTATACCTTCATGGATCATACTAAATACCCTTCCTGCAATTACAAAATTTTGCAATCCAAATTGAAAAACATTCATGATTTCTGACTTCAATTCAATATATAATTTGAATCATTTCATGAAAAGCTGATTTCTCCAATTTAATATTTTTTCTTTGATTAACATACAATATATTACATTTTTGCTGGAACCTGTGACACATGAACACTAACATTAAAAATGTTTGCATCTAATGGCAAAACTTATTTCATTATATAAGACAAAGGCATTGATTCAAAAATAACACTGAAAGTTGATTACTTAAAGGACTTGAAATCCATTATACTGCTACCAAAAAGGAAGCCTTAGCAATTGTTTGAGCATTCCAAAGACATTGTACCCTCTTGTTAGGATCGGAAGTAATTGTGGTCACTGACAACAAAAGCTTATAGTTCATCAATCACAGTTAACTAACCAATAGTTGGCTGGTGTGTTGGAGTCTACATCTCCAAGAATATAACTATACAGTGAAGTACTGCAAAGGATCAGAGAATGTGGGAGCTGATATTTTCATTTGGAACCCTGCACATTCACAACCTCAACATTTTGCATATAGAAAGTTTACCAATCACAGAAGTAGGCTTTAGAATAGTAGAAGGTGTAAGAGTTATCTTAAACAGTTGACTCAACACCAACAAGAAGATGCCCAATTCATACAATAAATTGAGAATTTGGAAGGTAGAAGAACTAAGGTCATTGGATAGTACAGACATAAGATCTGACATTGTAGATTGGACCAATCCATACTTTAATATAAAATTCTAGATGATCCGAAAGAATGTAGACTCATCATATATCAACAAATGTCAGATGTAGTGGTAACTCAAGCAGACCATGTATGTGGGTTCCATGAAGTATGGAAGACTGAACATTGGATCAAGAATTGTTTTTATTGGTGACACATGTATGGTAAAATAGTCACTGACATTGGCCAATGTAAATTTGTCAGAAAGCCAAACCAGTAAATCAAAGTTATGCAGATCTGATTATGTCCTCTATACCATAGAAACCAAGTGAGATGTTAAACAGTGGATTACTATTGTACAATGGTACACTGCTGGCATGCAATAAGAACAAGTATTTGCTGGTAGTGTATGATTTATTTTCCAAATTTATGACTGCATACCCAATAGCTCAAGCAAATATGAGAAACCCAATATGTGTATTTGAAAAGGAACATTTTTCATCTATGGGAAAACTCCAGATTATCCTCTCAGATCATGGAAATGCCATTTATGTCTGGAGAATGGGGTATATGGATCCATAGATCAGGTATCTAACATGTAGTGTCATCCATTCAGAATCCTGTATCAAATCCATTATCTCAACCAATCAGATGGGTTGCATCTAAATAATTCCAGACATAATCAATTAAATTAATTGGTCAGTCACTGAATCAGTGGGGTTGTCTCCTGTATGTTTACACTTCAGTATGCATGCTCCTCAATTATTTTAGGATATACTACCTGGAAGTAAAGAAAATCCAATAGATACTGAAAGTGATAAAAAAACGGGCATATCACAATCTCATAAAAAAGCCAAGACCAGAATAGGTGGCAAATGGGAACCTACCATAGGTTTAAGTTAGGTGACTTAGATTTGATAAAGATCCCACATGTGAGTGAATCAGGGAAGTTTATATGTAAAAAATTTTATAATTTAAATGGGGATCTGTTTGCAATTGTGAAGTGTCAGGAAGATAATGTAATTTGAATAGATACCAGACAAGAGGTGATAAGGTCCTATAATGCTCAGTCACTCAAACCCATATTGCCATACGATGACAGTAGAGAGTAGTTATTTTTTGGTTGAGAGGTGAGCCATTCAAACACAGACTGTATTTGAAATCTTCCAAATGGGGAGTATTGTAAGAAGGCAGATTAAAGCCATGTTTGAAGAAGGGGAAATTTGCATACACTTAGTTAAATATTTATCTGGGTAATAATATATATATATATATATATATATATATATATACCCATATATATATATATATATATATATATATAGATAGATAGATAGATAGATAGATAGATAGATAGATAGATAGATAGATAGATAGATAGATAGATAGATAGATAGATAGATAGATAGATAGATAGATAGATAGATAGATAGATAGATAGATAGATAGATAGATAGATAGATAGATAGATAGATAGATAGATAGATATATAGATAGGGAATTACAAGGTTAAAATAAACAGGAGGAATGGGGGTATTTGTGCTTTTATTTTGTGGAAACACATGTGTACATATTGCTGTATGGAATGGTATAAAAAAGAGAAAAAACACAGGCAGAGAGATCTATTTGTTTTCAAGATGGAACCTACTGAATTTTATTTTGGAGCAATTAAATTAAAAAAAATCTTGAAAATAATGATCTATTCCTAAAGAATGTATGTTGCTGAAGTTTGTTTCGATTCCTTTTTAAAAAATTTCAAGCAAGCCAATATACAAAAGAAAAGGTAAAAATAACTTTTAGGGGCTAAATGTTTTTTACTTTTGTTTTGAGGAATCTGGATTTGAATGACATGAGTGAAATAACAGGACTTTCTATAAAGTGGGGGGGGGTGGACTATAAAAAGAAAATTAAAAAAAAGTAACACTCTCTTTTCTTAACTTGCTGTCAACAATTTAGTTGGAATTGTTTAGAACAAAAAATATTTATTCACTTCATCCATAGTGTTGTGAGAACAACTTCAGAAAAGAAAGAAATCGAAGAATTGGAAATGATAGAAGAGTTATAAACTTCTTCATTGACTATGAGCAGGCTGGGGTAAAAGTGTAAGTGTGTTGGGCTTTACAATCCCATCCCACAAAGATATAAAGGTTGCTGCAGGATAAGTCAATGCTGGTAATAGAAACCAATTACTAGAGCCAAAATCAAACCCCAAAATATAGTAAACAGAAAATCAAACAAGGAGCAAATAATATTGTTGTATTCATTTGGTTGAAAAAATAAATAGCAAAGTTACAAATGTTAAAATTACTCCAGACATTTTCTTTTAATTTTTTTAGATAAAAATGACTAATTTAAAGTTAAATAATTATAATGGAAATAGTTATAATAACAAATAAAGCTGCAGAGATTACATTTTAAGAATAATGAAAATGGATTTTGGAAAAAACACATGATAAGGAATTGGAGATGTGAAGCTGATAAGAGAATATATAAAACTGTGAGTGGGAAAATAGTGTATACACTTGTTCCTGTCCATTCACCAGCAGTGTTGGATATGGGAATCAATCATTTAGAGCTGTTCATCACAACCATCTTAATAATTTGTTTGTTGAGCATTTAATACCAATGAAACAAGCATTTAGCTGTTATTTCATCACAGCATTTTAAAAAATTTGTAGTTTGCTGTTTATCCAAGTGGATGGATATATATATAGATGGATAGATATATTATATATATATATATATGGATAGATAAATTATTTTTAATGTTTGGTATGTATATATTTGATTGTGTGCCCCACAATTTTAGGGCAAAGACCCCAAAAATTGGTGCAGTCTTCTGTTTCGAATCTAGTGAAGCCATAAAAAATGAAGAAAAAATAGGCCACATTAGACAGTTTATTACCTTTTAGGAAAACAAGAAAAATATAAATAGGACAAATCAATATGTCCCTATTTAGTATTGAGAATGTCAAGGAATGGTGTTTATATCTTTACAATTGGAAAACATTTTCAAGTTGAATAGTATAAAGAAGAATGAAAAAAGTGACCACAGATTTATGTTTAGCAGGACATAAACTCATAGAAATTGTAAATAAATTATGGGACAGACTGATAACTGATGGAGTGCTTTTTGAAGATATAGTAAAAAAATGAATGGACTATTTTGCCCATCTCTATGTAGACATGTAGCTAGATTAGCTCTTAGAATCAGAAAACAGGTGAGGGAGGAAAAAATAAAGACTATGATTTGTATGAAGACAGTTGACTAAAAACTGTGTTTATGGTCAGTTTTAAGAACAAGTGTTGCTGGATCTGTCCAAGAAAAAAATTTGTGACAATGTTATTAATTGAAAGTGACTTATCATACAAAGTGGCTGTTAAAATAGGAATAGGGTATGAAACAATAATTGATCAAGCCCTAGCTTTTAGAACCAACTGAGAAGAGATCACAAAAATGGTAGTTTATAAACAGGTTAAAGGCAGCAGGCAAAGAATGAAAATATAAAGAGAGAGACAATGTTAGCAGTGTAATATTTTTGCTATGGTAAATCTGGCCATTTATCTAAAAATTGTAAATGGAGGAATTAAGGAAACTGTTTTAATTGCAGATTCAAAGGGCATTTAGCAGATGTATGCAAAAAACATGCAAAAAAGATTTACCAGACAAAATAAGACAACCATCACGAAGAATAAAACAAGACCTGAGCAGGTTCAATTCATGATTAAGGTTACAGTATTTAATACAGAGGTGCAAGTGGAAATAGATAGTGAGTCAGATATTTTATTTCTATCAGAAAGTAAATGGGAGGAAATATCTAAACGCCATAAAAGAGTAAAACCTCAAAAGACAGACATTACAGTTAAGGCTGCAATGGAAAGGTAGATGCTCCAGTTTGTTTCAAAAACAAATCATAGATTTTGCCAAGGTATATAGTAAAACTTTTAAGTCCCTTAATTAGGAGAGATTGGTTTACTCATAGAGTAATACAGTTTTCTATAGTGAAAAATATTTCGATAGAGCAAGAAATCTTAAAAGTATAACTGGAGTTGTTCATGGATGACCTGAAAGTAATTAACACAAGCCCAGTTGAAATTAAATTAACTGAAAAGATAAGATGAGTGATATGTAATTTTCTTTCATGCAAAGATAAAAAGTTCAAGAAAAGCTAAAAGTTTTATTAACGAGAGGTGTGTTAACCACTGTGGAAGACACAGCATGGTTGCCTCAATCGTAGATTAATAAGTAAAGCAGATTGAAAAATAATTTTCATTGCAACGGAAGCTTATTCTAAATGGATAGAGAGCCACTTGGTGGATAATATGCATTCTCAGGAAACAAATGTTTAAAAACAATTTCCTACATGTAGTTTTCCTGAAGTAGTTGTATCAGATAATCCTGCTGTTTTTATGAGTGAAGAACTAATTCTTGTTAGAAGTTATGGAATAAAACGTGTGTAAACCACCATATCACCCAGAATGAAAAGGTCTAGCAGACAATTCTGTTCAGCAAGTTAAAAAAAAGTTTTAAAAAATGGGAAAATTTAGACATGCAAGAATCATTACTTGAATTTATGCTATATCAACATACAACACCATCAATGGCAACCAGGAAATCTCCAGAAGAACTAATGTGCAGGTGGAAATTGACAATTAAATTAGCTATATTATATCTCAGTGCTCAAACTATTGTGTTTAATAACATGTCAGGAAATACGTTTTCAATAGGAGAACATGTATGGTTGAGAGACATAATTTGAACAAAATAGGTTGAAGGAATAATGGAAAAATTAATATCAAAACAAATATATGCAATTAGCAGTCTGAACGGTTTACAATACAGAAGACACATATAAACCATATAAGAAAAAGAGAGCCGGACAAAATACAATTGGATGTGTTTCAGAAATAGGAATTAAGGTCATAAAGAGCAACCCAGAACAGGTAATAACCAAAAACGAGAGAATAGGAGACACAAGTGAAGCGACAAAATGCCCAGCATATAGCTTTAAAAGAAAAGTCACCCAGATCTTTACGGAATAAAAGGAAACCACGCCGATTTGATGATTATGTATAACATAAATAAACTCTAACTTCTGGAGTAAGGAGATATGTTGTATTCGTTTCACTGAGAAAATAAATAGCAAAGTTACAAGGGACGAAATTATTTCAGAAGTTTTTTTTATTATTATATTAAAAATAAACTAATTTAATGTTAAATAATTATAATGAAATATAATTATAATTGCTAACAAAGCTGTAGACATTAAATTTTAAGATCAAGGAAAACTGATTTTGGAAAACGTGATAAAGAATTGGAGACATGTAGCTGATAAGAAAATATATAAAACTGTGAGTGGGAAAATACTACGCATTTGTTCCTGTTTATTCACCAGGATTATTGGATATGTGAATAAAGCAATTAGAGCTGTTCGTCACAACCGTCTTAATAATTTGTTTGTTGAGCATTTAATACCAGTGAAGCAAGTATTTAGCTGTTGTTTCATCACAACCATTTAAATAATTTATTGTTCGCCAATTATCCAAGTGGATATATATTGATAAAGTATTTTTCAAGGTTGGTAGGTAAAAACAACACACGTTATTGAAGTTATTTTCTATTTGTAATATTTTATAGATAATACCTTTAAAAAAATTAGATTAACATTAATTATAAGTTTTGTACTTTCTTAATTCATATTTATGTAGGGTTTCTCTACTTTAAAACACAAACAATTTGTCATTTTGTGTGAAGTATCAAAATAGTAGTAGAAGTACTTCACAGGATGATTATAGATGATATCTATCCAGAGATTACTTTGCATAAATCTTATTTTGCATTACCCTATACGTGTGAGATTATGTTTTATTTGAGATTTATTAGGAAAGTAATTCTTAGACTAACTATAGATTGATTAATAATTTTATGAAAAAAAAACAAGTTATAGAAAGGAAATTGCAAATATCTGCACAATATGTTAGATTAAATTATTACCATAAAGAGGATGATTATTACAATTTTGTGAATGACTCACAGAACTCCACAGTTTTTGAATGCTATTTATGGTATGCTTATCACAGGATTCCAATAAAAAAACATCAAATTACAAAATATGCCATTTCAACAGACCCCAAAATAAATTTAACCAAATGTTTTATATTTTCAAATGCATCTTAAACAATGTGTCACACCAATAAAAGATGACTGCTTCTCTTTCCTACTAACTTTCAGAACCATTTTTATATCAACACATCTATATAATTTGGTAATAGTCATTAAAATTTTACGTGGTTAATGAGAATGTTTGATGAAAATCAAATATACAGTATGACATTCTCACCTTCCAAACCACGGTGAAAAAACGAGTTACTGATAATTTTTTTTAAAGTAAACAAAAACCACCTACTAAAACTTTTGTTGATTTAAACTGTATATCTCAGCAAAACCATGTGTCTCAAGATAATATCAATTCGTTTGATTTTATGGTGATAGAGAGAGCATTAAAGACAATGTATAAAATTATAAAACTCACCATCGAATATCTTATCTGATCTCATGGTTTGTATTTAAGATTTTAATGTAAGTAGCTAATGTTTCTAGTGAAATAAAACGTGCTGTTAATTAGAATTAGTATGGTTGGTGGATTGAAAAGGAAAATAAAACAGTTACTTTGCATTGGGACATATTGTAAATATCAGATCATAAATATTAAAAAAAAAATTGTTTTGATTATGTATCAATATTTTAAATTATCAGGAGGTACATTTAAATTAAATTTCTATATTATGAACCGATATTTCTACTTCAAATACAATAAAAAATACTTCTGGATTAACTGCTATGAAATATATAGGAATAACATCATAGAAAATATTTATCACTGATAGAAATCTGGAGGTTCAATATATATGTGACGACATTCCAAAGTAATCACCATATTGGATTATGGTACTTATTGACTATAATTTCTATGATATGTCATTAATAACCTCAAAATAATATTTACATATGATTCTGATGAAGTCTTTATATGATACCGCTGCATCTCCAAAAAATACAGATTGAGAAGATGCGGATGTAATCTTTCTAAATATAAAATCTGCAAAATATATTTCTCCTCACTTCCATATGTATAATATATCAGGAATAATTTAAAGTCTAATCACATTCTACTATGTGAGTCGACTACATTAATATTATTCATCATAAAATACATAAGCTCATGGCATGAAGAGACATCCTTTAACTATTGTGAAATAACATAATTATTTATTTGTTGATTTTTTTATGAATAATAAACATTTATTTGACCAATCAATTTTTTATGGGATTTATACCTTCTAAATAATAAAATAATCCTTTAGTGCTATCTTTCCATGGCTAAATGTGCCCTTTACTGTATGAATTCTCTCTAGTAAATTTTTGACTAGCATGAAATTTGGGGGAAGGGTGAACAGCTTTATTTTGAGTCAATCGCCAGAGCTCAAATGGAAAAATAACAATTAGAAGCTTCATTTTATTAATTTTAAATGACAAAGACTAACCAAATCCCAAATCAAACATCTATGAATTATTTCAATTTTAACAGTCAAGCCAACAACACACCTAACATTTATATTAATAACAGATCAACAATACTTTAGCATAATTATGGGATTTATGACCATCCCCTCACTCTTCATATTTACTATTAAGCACAAATTAAAATTTTGTTAAAAATAATAAAAATATTTATATTGTTTCTCTCTTTACTTTTAAATTTAAATTTAAGTGAGCGTCTATAGTTAAATGGTATCAAAATCATTTTTCTCTCTTTCCTTCAAACATTTTAAACATAAACAAAATATTGAATTAAATAATATAGTAATTAGAGTGTGACATAGTATATAAACAAATGAAATATATAAAATAAAAAAATGACATATTATATACATGAAATAAAATAAAGAATAAATATCAACATTACAGATAGTCTCTTTAAATGTCTTTTCCTTCCACTGTCCATCAATCAATTAATGTATTCAGTTCATTTACTTGAGATAGCTATATACTTGCACATCAGGCAGTTATTTTAATTAGATGTGTATAAAATGCACAGACAGTCATTTGAATTAAGATAGATAAAAAAACGTAGATAGTTATTTAAATCAAAATGTAGATAGTTATTTAAAATGAAAATGTAACTACAGGAGAATTAATAAATTTTTAAAAGAGTTCTATTGGTTACCTTCCATTTGATGAGTTCTTCCTGGATTTGAATTCACTTTGTTTTTTTTCTTCTTCTTTTCCATTTAAAGGTTCAACTTATAGGCAATAAGCAGTTTCTTATTACTAACATGAATTAACTCTTCAAAACACTATACAGAAGATTGCTGCAGTTCTTTAAACGAATTTTAAACAGCCAAATAATTATTACAATCTGAATTGGTCATTTAATTTGATAAAAAAATTTGACAATTCTCTCCTTGCAGGAAATTTTATAAGCAGACTGGATAAATTGTGATATTCAGCGGAAAATATCTTATCAAAAGTTGACTTCTTCATAATTGATTTGAGAAAAAGACATATGCACCATTTATGGATGAATTAGAAATTCATATTTTGGTCTACTATACAACTTAACTTCATTATTAAATTCTGAGAAAGAAAATTTAAAAACTTGAAAAAAAAACCTTTAGAGGTATTAATTTTAGTTAGTTAGCACAGTTCTCAATCAGCCAAAATTCTTTCTCTTTTTTACATTTTTCAGTTTTTATAGGATAAAGAGAAAAAAAGAAAGCATATGTTATTCCCCCCCTCCCCAGTGGTTCCTCTTCAAGTCTAATTAAAAAATCCCCACTCAGAATGAACAATAACTCTTTCTAAAGTGTTACTTTTTTAACAACTTTGTCTGTTCTGAAACCAGATCTCTTTAATTAACACATTGTCGATTAATTTATGGAAAATTAGTTAAAGAAGATATAATTGAAAACATAAGCTTGCTAACACTTTTTTTTCAAACAAAGGTTACATTCATTTAATCTATATAATTTTTTATTTAGATTTAAATTTTTAATAGTTTAAAAAAAATTATGTCAGTTTCTATAAAGGAAAGAAAAAAATCAAACCCATATATCTGTATCTCACATACATACCTGTGCAGAACATATTATAAAAAACTGATTATTCAGACCATATGAACATAAAATATCCATCAAAATTTCCTATAATTACAAGCATAAAATCAATTATAATTTCTGAAAATCCTACACATAAATATTCACTATAATACCCTATAACTTTAAACCTATTCTCTAGAAAAAAACTGTTAACTAAAGCTACTGCCAATCAATTCAATCTTAATTCTCATCAACTCTTTAGTAATAGACATTCCATACAAACATAAACTGTCTCTATATATGTTGCTTTTGAGCTATATAGCCATTACTTTCTCAAATAAAATTTAACTTTTCTTATAGCAAAAAATTTCCCACAATTTCTTCATTTTATTATATTTGGTTTATAGATGGTAATAAACCAAAAGGCTACAATATATATATATATATATATATATATATATATATTACCGTTAATTTGTTTGTTTATATATTATATATTTTATAACGGGTATTATACTTATATTGTGTGTGGGGGGGTGTATGTGTGGGTGTGCACGTGCGCCTGTGTGCATAAAAAATAAAAATTTTGTTTTAAAACACTAGAAATTAAAAGGCAATAGTAAAGTTAAACACGAGCGATGTTCTGGATAATGTTGTGCTAGTATTGAGAATGGTGTGCTATTATTTTGCAGAATAATAGGAAAAAAATTGTTAAACTTCTATATAAAAATGCTAATGTTAACACATCTGAAATAGAAAAATCTTGAATGATAAATAATCATGAATTTACGAAGTACATCCAATGGAGTCTGAGTTAGTGAATAAAAAGGAAAAATAGACTGTGCCAATTCAGAAAAGAAAAAGTTGATTGTGCAAATGCATTTATGTTAGAAATTGTGCTAGCAATAATAAATAGAAACTATGAAGAAATGATGATGATGATGCATACATTCATGAAAAGAATTGATAACAACATGAAAACATTAAAGAATTTACAGATGACATTAGTTCTCTTGAAATTATGCTAAATGATGCACCCACACAAGATGAATCTAAAGGAGACATCATCTCTATAATAGATGTTGGAAATATCCAAGAAAATAACATATGTAACATAAATTTTACATATAAAATCAAGTGTGTTAATGGAAGGCACCGCTGGATTATCAAGTTTAAATATGAATTACTTTTAAAAAGATGCTATTAAATACAAAATCCTAATCAAGGCATCCACAAAAATAACAAGAGATGCAAAATAATGCCAGGGTGCACTGTTTGAAAAATGTTTTGACATTTTTACCTCTAGACATTAAATAAAACCACATACCTGAAAATTGATAAGTAAGAACATTTGAAGAAAGTTAAAAATAAAATTGTTGACATTATGGAGCCTATAAAAGAAAAAGGCTAAACAATAAGAGGCCAACAAAGAGTGTAAAGCCTGAGTTTAAACCAATGGATTGCTACAATCATATTGATAATTTTTTAGTTAGTGAACCAAAAGAAAACTAAAATTCAAATGAGGAGCAACATGAAAGTAAAACGTCCAATCCAGATTGGAAAAAAATAGTTTATGAATTAAGTCACTGTGAATGATATCTCCACTAATAAGCAAATACATGGAGAGAGGTAAAACTTAAATGTACAAAATATAGGATGTTTTATTTCCTTTAAGTCTGAATCTATTTGCAAAGAAAAATGATCATGAATAAAAAAAAGTACAATAAGTTTTCTAAAAATAATTACAATTTTAAACCTAAATATGTTAATCTCAAAAATGAATTTAATCCAGAAAGTGACACTCAACAAAATATTAAGAAGAAAATATATGTTAAATTACCAGCTTATGAAGAAAGCAAAAATGTTTTTTTATTTTTTTCATATGTCAAATGCATTGACCAGGGAGAGAACCCGGTACATCTGCTTGGAAGGCTGCTATGCTAACACCTAGGCCACCAACGCTTGACAAATGTCTTTAATTTTAAAAGTTTAATGACAAAAATTTCAAAAAATAATTTCACTTAAATTACTTGAGCAATTTGTTAAGATGATAAATAGAATGTCTCATAGTTCTCGTTTTATGGGAGGTGATATATAACGCTAGTCATAGTGAGGCCTTAGTTACATTGTGATTATATTTTGGAAAATAACATGTGTATGTTTTCGTATGCATGAAAATATATAAAAGATGGAAGTAAATAAACGTGGAATGAAATTATTCACGTACATAAAATAATTGCATGAATAAAGATTTTATAAGCACTGATATACTCATTTAATTAATTGTTCCTTTGTTAGAAAACATTACTTTATAAATTTATTGAGGAAATAATTAAAAAAATTTCTAAATAATGTCAAAAAATGTACCATGTAAATGAAGTCAATGATAGCTCTCTCTCTCTCTTGTTTTTGTTTGAAAAAGCAGAAGAAAAAAAAAACTATTAAGTTACAAATAATACAGAAGTGTAAGATTTTAATTACTTTGATTTATTAAAAGTTATGAAAATATTCAGTATATTCAAAGATTATTTTAATATGGAGCACTGGATCAAAGCAAATAGCACATCAGCTCTTATCTTCAGTGCATTGTTCACTGTTATAATGATCAACTATTAGAATTTTCTAAAGGAAAAGAAACAGAATCTCGTATATGAATTGCCAAGAAACTTTATTGGTGAATGCAAAATAAACTACTAACACTAAGTGTACAACATTTGATGTTTGTGTGATAATAATTAAAAGATAAAATTTATTCAAAGAAAGAATAAAGTCTTTCAAGAGACAATGAAAAGATAGACTAAATCAGGAGTTGGAAGTTCTTAGTAGTAATGTGGTTGTGCTGTACTTATGTTACAATGTTATTCTGCATGTTGAAATGATTCTACCAATCTTATTATATATAATATCAAAATTAGTCCCATTATAGTAGGATTCAAAATTACATATTATATACTTTTGAAGTTCATTGTAATCAGAGCATATACTAATGATTATTCGATATTTTAAAGTACATAGTATCATATGTGAAATGTATGTTTTATTAAATTATATTGTATTTGAAATACATATTTACAATGTTCTTTGGAATTGAGAAAATTCATCTCACTGACACTTAAAAAATGTGTATTTTTTTACAAAATTGGGGTTAATGTACAGTGATTAAGAATAATCAAAGTGCATTTGGTTTCTGTAGTTTAATTTAATATGATTAATTCAACTCTAGCAAAATAAAACAACTATTTTTCTAGCAAAATAATTAATTTTTGAGATATAAAAAATCAACATGAAATTGAAAGTTTTTAATATATTCTTTTTTTGAACTAGGGACATTTTTCTCTATGAGAAATTTGTTTTAATTACACAATACATATTTAAAAGAAAAACAAATACATCTTTTGATGTCTGAACAATATTATCAAGTCTAACATATTTACCACTTTGTTCCTGCATTAAGCAAACTGTCACCAATTATAGACTTTTTTTTCCAAATAAACACACCAAACGATAAAATGTATTTTTATATAATTATTAATATAACTTTTTTTTTCAAAAATAAAGAAACTTTATTTACAATCAAAGCACAATACATAAGTAAACAATAAATTATAAAATTTGGTTGGAAACATGGATATCCTATCCCAACAGTTACAGGGAATGCCTGATTAAGTATGTGTGAATAGAAGTTTTAAAATAAATTAATCGATGTAATATTCTGACTGAATATACATTTACTCTAAACATGCAGTTGTGTATAAATATAAAAAAGATCAATTGACCATAAGAAAGTATTAATTTATTATATAATTAGAATTCCCAATAGGCATTTAAAAGAAATAAACAAATAAAAGTAGTTATTCCATGTTTTATTGTCATCTGCATTATTGACCCTGCCATTAGTATCATGGCATCTTTCTAATGTGCCCCAAATCCAGATACAAAAGAATTTTGGATGTATGCTAAAAGCATTTCATGTATACATGGAATTGAAAGCAATTTTGCCAAGCTTTTTTAATTTTTATTTAAAATAAATAATTGTTAGCTGAAATGTATAGCATTTGAAACAAAATAGCTATTAACAAACATGTTGTTCAAACTGAAATCTGCAATTATTTCATAATTTACAATGCTATATTATATGTATGAAAACTTTAAGCAATAATACAACATAAAATTTTCTTATGTGTTGTAACTGATTTTAGAAAAATTAAAATCAGTTAGTAATTTTTTTTCTTTTATGATTCTAAGAATTATGCAACAAAACTATAAATATTTATATTAAAAAAGAGAAAAAAATAATCATGGATTGAAATAAAAAGTGGAATAAAATAGACTGCATTTAAACTATAATGAGTATAATATTGTAAAAATAGAACAATGTGGCTTAAAATTTGGACTATGTGAGATAAGTTCAATTTATTTATTTTTTTCAAAATAAAAACATATTTAAGATAGTACTGAAATAGACATCCATAAAATTTTAAATATGTATATAGAAAATTGGACCATAAAAAAGTGATAGCAGTTTAATTTCCTGCATGTAGCCATTGATGATTAATATGCTAACATTTTAATGAAATCCCATTCATCTTTCTCAAGCCTAAATCAGAAATGGATAGCCATTATATATCAAATAATAACATGATTTCATGCAAAGTAAATGTCATTTATTTATATTTATAACTGATGGATATTCAATCTCAATAGGAGTTGGGTTAACACAAATTTCTGTGTTTTTTTTACTGTGGGACTGTTTAGCTAAAAAAACATTTTATAAGTAGAAGTACATAAATGTATGAACATTTTAACATTGGATTACACTATATTATGTTTCATTTGTTTAAATTGTTTGAATTTTTTAATATTTCAATAGAGTTTCTTATAGTTCTTATGTCCTATTTACCTATATTAGTTAGTATTTTAATATTACAAAGTATTGTTGAAAGAATGAGTATTAAAATTTTAAAAAATACTAATGAGTTTTAAAAAATGGAATGAAATACATTTATTCCAGTCTTATAAAATCCCATTGTATTATTTCTTTCTTATTTAAAATCAACTTTAATATGGTAAGATAAGTGCCAAAAATAATACAAAAACTTGTGATAATTTCTTTTCTATTATGATTGGACAAACATCAAATATTAATATAAATGAATAGTCTTTATTTTGTGCACAATCTACTTGGTAATTTCTTCTATTCCTATTCCCTTAGATAATTTACACAAGCCACAAAAAAGTAGCAAATCAAATACTGTCAATTATTTTTCTTTTAATTTCTTGCATTAAAAACACAGCCATTTTATTTCTATTATTAGTAGTTTAAAAAATATTTAAAAAAATATACTTGTGAGGTTTGATGTTGTTTCATTGTTCACTAACATACCAGTCAATGAGGCATTAGATATAACTGCTAAAAGTTGAAATTTAGAAAATCATATTTTTATATTTCTAAACATTGACTTTCTAATACCCTTTTGGAATCTTAATGGGATTATCCATTTCCAAACCTTGTGCCAGATTTGTGTGCAAGAATTTTAAATAAGAGATTTGAAGTCAGCATTATACAAGCCATCTATATGGCTCATATATGTTGCCAACACAACTGTTTGTTGATTACAAGGTAATAAAAATTTGAATGACTTCTTAATGCATATTACCAGATTGCATCCTAAATTAAATTCACTATTGAAATAAAAAAAGATAAAAAACTCTCTTTTGTTGATGTTTTTGTTTGTAAAAGTAATAATGGGAACTTAATATCTTCGATATACAAAAAACTGTTCATGTAATGAATGATATGTATAAAACATCATCTTATACAATCCAATTTTTTTCCTGCAGCACAATATCATTTTTATTCCCAAATAAAACTATATTAAACAACGAGATAAAACATATATGCTACGATTTACAAACAACTCTCTACACTGAGAAAAAAATAATTAGCATTCTATCCAAACTGAAGTCTTAATTCCTCTAGAAACTAAAGAAGTATATGACATCCCAAAGGTGGGTATCAAGTAATATACATATAAAGGATCAATCGTATGAAATGTGCTAAAAGAAATAAATATAATACAGTAAAAAAACTTTCAACATATTCAACATTTATTCTTCATGTTCTAAATACTGGCTATTGCAAAGATTTCTCAAAGAGTAAAATCATATCTACATATAATGATAACCACTAAAGAAAGAGTATTTATGGATGTTATGCAAATTAAAAAAAAAACATGTATTTACAAACATGTCTAAACAAAATTACCATCTGTATAAAAGAAAAGTCCCACACACAAAAAAATAACAAACGTGGGTCAGATAATTCAACAACAACATAATACAATTATTATGTCCACACCCCATTGAAGTCAATTGTTATCTAGTACAAACATAGCCATAATTTCAATTTTATTTAATTAAACAAAGTTGTTCCCGAATACATAATTTATAATATATACATTTTGACATATTAATTGAAATAAAATACACCTATACATCAGAATTACACAGAGAATCTAATATAAAGGGTTCAAAATTTGTAGTTTCTTTATTCTGTAATATGTGATTGCAGTGATGTTATCTTATATTCAAATCTTGAAAATAAAAGCGATCTATATTTACATTACTGTTTATGTATATTTAAGACAACGTTTGTAAAGTATATGACTAAATATTTATTTATTTTTTGTTAAGAATATGACGTTAGATTCAGATTTTCTTCAAATTAATTTGTTCTTAGAAAAGTGAAATCTAGTTAAATCTGCAATTGGGAGTAATTGTGGCCATGTTTTAAATAATTAAAGTGGAATGCATTCTTCATAAAATTTATTGTTGGTGTTAGAAATAAGATTCAAATTTTCTTTTATTCCAAATCCATTTTCATCAATACATACTGAAACAGTAAGATTTGAGTTCGAATCTTAGTTTCACCTCAGTATATTGTTGTTCTATTATCTTCTATCCACTCCTCCATTCCACCTAAATTTACACCTTCAATATTGGACTATGTGCATATAATGGTACTATATATATATATATATATATATATATATATATATAGTATATATATATATATATATATATATATATACTTTAATTCCATCATATGATATATATATATATATATAGATATATTAAATATGTTGTGTGTACACACACATTCCAATATCAGAAAAATATTAGATTAAATAACGCACTTTAAATAATTTATTTACATTTATAATATTTAATATTTCTTCACATTAATAATTATTTAGGTCATTTTTCTTTATAACATTTTAATTTGTAAATTATAAAAATCTGTTTTTAACTTTTAAATGTATAAATTTATAAAAATAGAAATTTCCCTGCTTAAGTAAAATTACAAAGTGATAGTGGGTAGGAAAAGACAATAAAATACTGAGAAATCACTAAAAGCTTTTTAATTACCTTTAAGAAACATATGTATTATGATTGGGACAGAAGTAAAATAAAAAAGAAAGTTTTAAGCAAAATTCTCAGATTGAAAGTACAAACTGAACATGTGTTTCTAGTCCATTAAATTACCTGCAGGTATTACTTAGTGGATCTAAAAGGAAGTAACTAAGTAATATCAGATGAATCTGCAAGATAAGGGAAAAGAAAAAAAAAGAGTATATAAAGTCAGAACTTTATATTTGTTGGCTCTCATTTCTTGGTTTGTTTTGCTGGCTCTTTCCTTTTCTTGTTTCGTTGGCTTGCTGAATTTTATTATTTTGCCATGTGCAAGGAGGAGTCCTGCTGTTTTCCTCTGGATGATGGAAAATGTGCTGGATCCCTTACTTGCTTGAAAATAAACTGAAATATTGCTAAATCCATATGCTGCTGCCTGATCAAAATGCTGCTAAAACCGTGAAATGCTGTTGAAGAAAAACTGCTGCGAAATATTCAATGGAGCAGAAATGATCACTCAGAAATATGCACATTCTGTCTGTTGTCTGAATTCAAAGGTAAATGATGCCCAAAATCTTTAAGAACTCTGACTCTTTTAACTTTAAAGCTATATCTTGTATCTCAAATCTATATTTATATATAATTTTCTTATTATGTAAACTCTTGAAACTATAAGAATAAACATTTTTTAACTCTATTAACTGCTTAATTAGTATAAAATCTTTCCTTTTTTAATGTGATATCGCTTTATTATTATTTATTTATTTATTTATGTAATTAATTCCATGCCTAAATAAATTCTGACCTAGACCATTAGCTTTATTAAATATTAGCATTCACAGTCTTCGCCCAAATGTGCAAAATTATTAAAATAATGTAATTACAATAAAGTCATTTTAGATTGATAAAGCTGCTAGCTCAGAAATTATCTACTCTTATTCATAAATTATTTATTTATGGGTATATTCTCATTTTATATTACTATTCCCCTCCTTTATTATATTGCAGTTAAGTAAATTGCTGTGACCATAGTAACACATCCTTCCTTCATAATTAGTTATTAATGTGGATGTACTATAATTTATTGCGGACAGATATCTCAACTTGCCAATCGACATAAGATAGAATTTTAATCTCCTCTCTTTTATTATTATTAATTGGTTTATATTTGAGTTATTTATTTGGCAAACCAATACCTGGTTATTTGAAGGCTTGCAAGTAAATAACTCATAAATGTGGGCATTGGGAGTGAATCATCATTTTTAAGTGATTTTATATATATATATATAGTATTATGTTCTATAATGATAGGTGTTATAGTGTAGTGATGTCAAATCCTCTCTTTTAAAGCCATCGAAATCACTGGATACCCATGCTCAAGGGTATCATTCTGCTCCCATACAGAAGGGCATATTTAGAAGTGATTCAATGGATAGCTGAGTCTGTCATGCAGTCAGGTAGTAACAGTGGCAGAAGTTTGCATACACTCAAATCTGTGATTATGACTGGTCTCATAGGGTCCCTGGCAGAGAGACCACTCATGAGTTTTATATTTCCCAATGACTCATTGAATCACAATTTGCTAATTAATTATTACTTGGCATTTCTACAAATATTGCCTCTTGTCCATTTAATTATCTTTTCATTCTATGCTTATGATTATACTTACCCAAGTCTTCCACATTATCTACCCTTTAATAACAGGCTCTTTAAAATTAGTTACAGAGATAAAACTTTTGTATATAATCTACTGTTAAGGTGAGTATATTTGTGGCGACATTTATCATTAAACACTTACCTTGCATGACAGCTAATATCATTAATATTAGGCATGGAATAAGTTTGTTTCTATTAAATATACAAAGGGCCAGATCAAATAAATAAAGTTATACTAATAATTTATTTTGTATAAGAAATTTCAGAAATTACCAAAATCAAAGATGTAACTGCATTTCAAATTAATATTAGACATAAATAGTATTTTAATTATAACTGCATCTGTATGTCTCTTCCTTAATATCCTATAGCCATGATGTCTCACACTGAAATAATTTCAGTCTAGAAAGATCATTCATTAGGATAATAATAATATTTTTAAAGTTAGATAGAGTCTCTTGCATCTCCCTGACCCCTTTGACCTAAAAATGTTTTTAATGTGGTGGCAGATACATTGTCCTGTAATGATGTTGGATAGTCAATCTCCTGGGTTTGAACCCAGTACTGCAGTCCCTAAACCCACTTGCTGTGCTGCTCTTTGAATGTAATAGAAGGATTGTGCAAATAGTTAATGAGACATATGAATTCTGACTGTCACAATACCATTTCAGCATGAAATGTACACCTTCGGGATCATACATCTTTTTAACATATGTTTGGTCATATGAGTATGGCTATATCTTTCCACAGGATTTTAAAAATAGATAGAAAACAGTCCTTACATTGCATGATGAATATATTATGCACTATAGTTTGAGCATATATATCATCAAATGTGCTGACCCACAACCAGCCCTTCAAGCAGAGGTAAGAATATCATAGGGCCATCAATGATACCCATGGTCAGATTAAGATATGCAATGCATAACTTGATCATATTTTCAGACTGTGGCCACTTTGGCTGCTAGATTCAAACCTCTGTCATCAAAATATTTTATTTATTTTGAGGATCTACCTCAGGCACCAGTCAATCTTAAATTATATAATCACCATGCTTTGGCCGACAGACCAATCCAGTGCTTGAAATATCCCATGACTAGTTCACACTCTGTCTCAGGATCCAGCATATGTACTTAACACTTAAAATAACTCTACATTAAATTACTGGTGGCACAGTGATAAGAGAGAAAGAGAAAGTATACAAAATAACAATTAAAGCAAACATTAATATTTAATTATTAACACACATATATATTTAATATAATATAAAACTAAACAATAAGTTTTATATAAGAAAAATATGAATAACATAAGGCTATAGTTATAACCATCTGTTAATTAAAGTTCATTCCATTTTAAATTAAGTGTGTACATAGCTATTTAAAAGTATCTTTACCTAAGTTTTCATGATTGTCAGTTTCCAACCAGCTGGATTTATATGATCTCCATCGATGGTTCCAGGGCTTGTCTTCTGTTCTTTGCATCAATAATAAGAGAGAGAGAGAGTTTGGTGGCATCATTGATTCACTATCTAAGCATGTGTTTTGGGTGTTGGTTCAGGCAAGCACAGTTGATTGCTGAAGGCTTGTAGCATGAAGCCCTGTTGGGCACATCCATGGCTTATGTGACCTCTCCAATTAATGTTGCCACAGCAGTAATGATTGGCTTACTACTGTGTTTACAATTTCTGAATATTCTGCATTCTTTAAAAAGAACCCAAACTCAGGACTAATAACAAATTGAAGACTGGAGTAACTTAATCACAAATTGCAGACCAGAATGTATAACAATGACAAGAACAACATTAAAGAACAATAATCAAGAAGTAACTTTTATATCTTAACTCTGTCATTGTTTTATTTTATCTTTGATTGAATCTGTCTTTTAATTAATTTTACATTTCTGGTTATCTTAATCCTTTGCTCATATTCAGCTAAACAACCTCGATAAGACAATTTACAGTTTTTTTTTAATTAAGTCAACTATTGATTTTGATTTTATTAACAATATGAAATCTTATAAATTAATTACATAATGAAAGTTTTACATTTTATTTTTACAGACTAATTTTTAGTCTGATTTCACATTTGCTTATTTTAAACATTATAAAAATTTTTCTTTACAAAAGAGAAAAAAGTGTTTTAACTTTTTTTTTTAATTTTATTATACATTTCTTCCCCCTCTACAACTCTTTATTTTGTAAAACTTTATAATACTAAAATGATCCAGCGCTTTGTCTTTTGGCAACTGTGTTTTGTTTTTGTTTTTAAAAAACACTTCAAACTTTTACATTAAACATCTCTTTATTAAACTTTTAATTATTTTTTCAACGAAATTTATCTCAATCATTTACTGATAAATAAGTCTGAAGTATTTTTATTTTTTTGTTTTGTTTTATAATTTTTTAAGCTGCTTATAAATGATTTTTATCTTAATTTTTTAATAAAAATTACAGACATGTAATGCTATTCATTACAGATATATATATATATATATATATATATATATATATTGTATATATATATATATATATATATATATATATATATTGTAACAGTCATATTTGAACATCCACGCAACAAAATCCAGAGTTTTGGTAAATTATACCAAGGCTGATCTAGATGAGGGTTTGAGACCAAATCTGACCGCACCTCAGCTCCTTCACCAACGCTCTCTGACTTACTACCTTATGAATGACATATATGAGGTTGCACTCGTAATCTCTCAATTTCCGCACCGGCAATAGCAAAGGGTAAAACGAGAAACTCGGGGATATTTAACTAAATGATTATAGCTTAACCAAACACACTCACACAACCTATGGCTGATTATCTAATGCATATAAAATCATTATGGATGGTGGATGGTGATTTAATATAAATAAAGTGAATAATACTGCAGACGTTAATAGATTTTAAAATTATTTAATATTGACAAAACACAAACAATAACAATTAAATATACTGGATATTCCACTTGCAGGTGGGATGGTGAAAATACGAACTACACGTTCTGTAATCAATTGTGAAAATACGAACTACACGTTCTGTAATCACTTGTACTTAACGATCATTATTCTATTATATCGTTTATACGTTAATAATTATTTTACGTCTATACTGATGTCTAGATTATGTCTGCCATTCCTACTCAGTATGTTAAGGGTTAAACTCTAAGAGAGTGGCAAATTTATACAATGTGTACTTAAATTTATCAATACGTGAGGAGCAGTCAATGTGCTCTTTATGTAGATATTCTTAGATAAACTAGATCTTAGGTTCAGATCAATGCTGAACAATTAATATACAACAGATGAACTGGCATTTTGTAGCATAACTTCTGAGGCTACGGCGCTATGCAAATTACATCAGATGCGGCATGAATGTGCTTTTACTCATGAGATTCAGCAGTGTTTGCTCGGTTCTCAGATACTGCTAGCCTGCTATACATGAACTTTTAGTTCGGATGTTCGAACAGCCATGATATAAGATGCTGGATTCTGGTGTTCGAGTTTTTAAAGGAGGAAATGGGAATGACCCTTAAAATCATTCTCCCATTCAAGAGGAGGCTGCCCGAACTAAGGATGATAAGATAGCCCTTAAAACCTAATCTTATCTTAATAATTATATGATAGCAAGACGGAATGCACCTCAGTGCTTCATAAAAACTCATTCACAACGCTTTTGGAATCTTAATTATAACAACTAGTAAAGCGCGAAATCTATATTTTCTTCTGCAAACTACCCTGTGCCAGTTAGATAAATAAACACTGAAATTGTGCTAAAGAGGACTTTATTAAAATTGATCTAGTTTATTAATTAACTACATATTATATGCAATTACATTAAGGGGGTCTAAAGCATATCTGGGGCTTAAACTTAGCTAACTACTGAATATGCCTTAAATTATCACTCTCTTTTATTTAACCAAACAAACCTTTTAATAAGCAACATATGTGATATTAAGCTACGCATAGCCGTTCAAATAATATATCAAAGTAGGTTTCGGACCAGAGACAATCTATAGATATGCCAAACAGCATAATTACTTTACTTGAGAACAAAGCGTCTCTTTAAGTTATAATAATTAATAGTCTCTGCTCCGAAGGCAAAGCATAAATCAATAAATGCAATTTAACAATATATATATATATATATATATATATATATAAATTGCATTTATTGATTTATATACTTTTGCATATATATATATATATATATATATATGCAAAAGTATAGACGCAAATAGGGAAATTAATAAGACAAATAAGCTTTTATAAGTTGAATTTAAAAAAGAGATTTAAGAATTTGAAATCAGGCAAGAATTACATTTAACTTTTAAAGTATTTTAAATTATACAGGTTGAGATACGTTTATCTAATACAGTTAATTACTTTATGAGAGAATACATCTTTTAAACATAGTGTGATTAATTTAGAAGATTTGAATGGAAGAGTTTGTGCACATTACTTAGTATATAGCTAGCTTTAGGAAAGATTTATAGATGGCTATAGCTTTTAGATTTAGTTTGATTGAGAAGTGGTTACCGGTTATTTATCTGGAGGCTTGCAGCTTGAAAGTATGAAATACACGCATGGACTGATTTATCTGCTGGTTCATCATTGGGCTATTCTTTAAGTAGGGCTGTGGCTTGGATCTCCGGGCTTCATAAACGGTTCTTGACCATCGGGAAGATGGCCTTGGCTTTTCTAGCCGCTTATTTGCATGGTAGAAACTGGACCGGCTGCCTGGATATAAGTTGAAACACGAGTCAAGCAAAAATGGATGATGATTTCCTTTCAACTGCCTTTTTTATACTTTTTAACCCCCCCTCTTACAGTTCATTCACAATCTTTATTTTTAGACTTTTAAAACCTAAGAAGTCTTAATTGCATCAGCTTTAAATGAATCGGTTGATTGATTTCAGGTTTATTCATTGTTCCTTTTATTTTTCTCTGATTCCAGTTCCAATCTGGATTTCAGTGCAGGTTTAATTGTCCAACTTTTATTTTATCAAGAATCCTAAAATCTTGATTTGTACCGGCAGTGTCTCATGAGATTGGTAAAGTTCTTTTTTTTAAACATTGGATTGCTTCTCCTTTTCTTTTACTGAATGAGATTTAAGTTGCTAGTGTTTTATCCTAGATGTGAGACATCTACCTTTGTTTTAGTTGCTGTACATGGTTAAGTAATTGGGTACTTTAAAGCCAGTTTGAAATACTTTAGAGAATTCTGTTCTTATCTAATACAATTTTTCCAGCTTGAAACCAATTCAATTATTTAAAATCATAAGATGAATATTTATAAAATTATAAGGTGTGTACGTTATATAATGATAATATCATTCAGATGTGAATATACCATTTTTAGCAAATAAAATTATTACAAAATATATACAATTATAGCAGACGTGTGTGCTTATACAATTACACACATATACGTGTAAACATACGTTTTTATACATGTTAAATTCCCAAGTATATTGTTATATATATGTGTACCTTTAGGGTTTGAACTAGGGAAATGAAGGCTACTGATTTCTAGAATAGGTGAAACGTATGATGATGAAATCATACTGTTTCATATCAGTGAAGTCCGGAAACAAAAAAAACAAAAAAAAAAGAATTTACTTATTATTTAAATGAGCAATCATAAATCATTTTTTTTTGAATAAGATTTATGAAATTTATTTCTCATGCTGTATCAGCACCTCCCATCCTAACTTTGGTCTACTTAGTATAAAAAACAAAACACAAAAAAAAAACACATGATAAACAAATGAATCCTTTCTCACTACATCTAATACCTCATTGTTTATAGGGATAAAATATACCTATACCTTACTCTTACCTATATATATATATATATATATATAGAGATATAGGAGATATGAGATATATATATATATATATATATATATATATATATATATATATAATCATTTCTCTATATCTACTAAATGTGCTACCACCTCTGTGATTATCTATATTGGTGAAATAATAATAATAAAAAAAAACAATATATAAAAAAACTACCTCTACCAATATGCTTACGGCGTCATACCTATATATTCGTACTGGTAAAATGTGACTCGATCCGTAGATCAACTAGCTATCCTGATGTATCTGAATTCTTGTTTGGGAAAGGTTTCAGGCTGTGGGCATTGTAAGATCCTATTATGCCTCCCTCTCCCTCCAGCAAGAATGCATTGCTCCCACTCTGACTTTTTATTTGGTAGGGACCCTTATACAAAGGAAAAATTTTTTTATATCGTGCCTGCAGCTTGCTGCTAGGCTGGACATATCTAACCCATACCCAATCACCTTCTCTAAAGTTATGTTGTCTATAACCTCCCTTTTTTCTACGTGCCGCCGCTCTCCCCAGGTTAACTTGGGCCTTGTTTTGATCTTTAACCGGATCGACCTCTTCCTTTACTGATGGTAATGGGATGGTAATTGCTGGTGGACACATGCATCCATAATGAAGCCTCACTGGTGGAAACCCTGTGGATTCATTCCAGGTCTCATTAATGTTCTGGAGAATACCCTTTGTCCGATCCACCCATTTCCTATGGCTTAGCCCTACATGGGTGCGGTACAAATGACCTAGCTCCCGCATCACTCTCTCACATGGATTTGTTTGCGGACAGCGTATCGATGTCAGAGTATGTCAGATACCCTTGCGACTCAACCAGGATCTCCATTCCTTCGAAGTGAAAGCTGTGCCATGGTCTGACAAAATAACATCTGGCTTTCCCACCCCAGGAAATTGAAGTCTCTCCAGAACCCTGATAGCGCCTACTGTGCTGGCGGCTCGTACGGGATATGCCTGGACGTACTTGGAAAATACATCATACGTGACCAGCAAATACCGGAACCCCCTACACAATGGAAGTGGGCCATAGTGGTCAATGGCAAGCAACTGGTTCGGTTTGGTTGGTAGGATCGGCATCATAGCCCCTGCATAGGAACGGTTCGGTGGTTTATCTCTAGCACATATTTGGCATTCACATATCACCTGAAGGACACCTCATACAGCTTGGGCCAATGAAACTGATGCCTGATCACCTCTTCAGTCTTACGTGACCCATAGTATCCTATGGCCTCATGTATGTACTGTATCAACTGGTCTCGAAGATCTGGAGGTATCAATATCTTCCATGAACAGTCCGTCTGTTCTATCTTTTTCTGCAAGACTCCATTGCTAATTTGAAACCCTCGGAATACTTTCTGAAGTCTACCCCCACCAGGTCCCCTCTCTCTTTTCTTTAATATCTCCATGAGTGACCGGTATTGCAAGTGCTTTTCTTGCCAATGTTGTAAATTTTTCAGCTGGGCCTCCAAGGAGTCTTTGGCGACCTGCATTACAATGTGAAACTGCTCTGTGTCCATGGTAGGGTTATCGGGCTGAATGGTGATTGGATGTCTGCTCAAGATGTCTGCCACTACATTCTCCTTTCCAGGGCAATAGGTGACTTGGTAGTCAAATCTCTATAGTGCCAAACTCTACCTCACCAGGCGATCATTAGTTAGGTAGCTCCAATGGAGGAACTCCAGGCAACAATGGTCAGTGATAATAATAACCTTTGAGCCAGTAGGAATTGCTTGAATTTCTCACAGGCCCAAACTATTGCCAGAGTCTTTTGTTCTGTTACAGTATAGTTTAATTCGGGCCCTTTCAATGTCCTGCTGCCAAAACTTATTACTTGTTGTTGTTGGTTATTGACTTGGAACAGCACCACTCCTATACCTATGCGGCTACTGTCTGTCTGCAGGTAGTAAGGGCGTGCAAAATCCGGGTGGTACAACATAACCCTGTGAAGAAATTGTTCTTTTACTCTTTCAAACTCTCGAGTATGTTCCTCACCCCATCGCCATCTTGTGTCCTTCTTAATCAAATTCACTAGCACTGAAGTTTCTTGGGCAAAGGAAGGGTAAAATCTATGATAATAATTGCATAGGCCCAAGAAGGATCACATGAGCTTGCGAGTGCTGGGCCTGGGAAACTCCTGTATGGACCTGATTTTATCTGGGTGTGTCCGTACCCTTTGTCCATCCACGATATGTCCCAAGAATGATATCTCCTGCTGGGCAAAGTGGCTTTTCCTAAGGTTCACTGTCATATTTTTTGTTGACATTCTTGGAAGAACCTGCTTAGGTGTTTTAGGTGCTCTGCCAGGTTTTTGGAGGCCACCACCACATCATCCATATAACAGATCAAATGCATTTTTATCTCTTCAGACAGAGTTTGATCCAGACACTTCATGAGTCCTGCGGCGCTGTTAATCAGTCCAAATGGCACTCTCTGGAAGACATGGCTGTGGCCATTAAATTGAAATGCGGTATACTGGTGGTCTCTCGGGTCCAGAGATCTGCCAGTAGCTTGCTGTAAGGTCAAGGGTAGAAAAGATCTTCTTACCAGCCAATCAGGGAAAGATTTCTCGTATGCGTGGTGGCGTCTCTCTCTGGGATGGTAATTGCATTCAACCTCCTGGCATCAAGACATATCCTTATGGAGCCATCTTTTTTCTTTATGATGACCAATGGATTGTTATATGGGGATGGCTCTTTCTTGACGACCCCCCAGTCTATCATCTCTTGTATTTGGGTCTCTACAGCCCCCTGGTACTGGAAAGGTATGGGATATGTCCGAGACTGGAAATATGATTGCTCTTTAAGTCTCATTCGGTGGGTATAATCCCTGATGACTCCAGGAGTATTAGAAAAAACAGGTCGGTTCTCCTCCAAAAGTGCTCGTAATTTCTGCCCTTCTCCTGGGTCCATATTGGGTATTTCCTTAATTTTGTTGTCGATAAGATCCTCCTCCAGATCTGGTTCCAAGTACATTGCTTGACTGGTGACTGTGGAGGGTATGCCTTCCAACTGGACTGCCTCATGATCCAGGGTCACTGACCTTGTTTCCAAATCAATTATACCCCTGTGTCGAATCAAGAAATCATAACCCAGCATGAGGCTCTGTAGCAAACCTTTCCTGACCAGAAATGAGTGGCCCAGTGAAAGTCGACCCCATCCCACCTCTAACCACACCTGGAACCCTTCCGTTCGGGTTTTCTTTCCATCTGCCAGGACCAGCTGCATGGACCTTAATGGAAGCCTTGGCACCAGATATCCTTGTGCCTCCAAAGCTGCCAACCACTGCCCTGATACACATGATACTTGGCTGCCCGTATCAACCAGTGCAGATACATCCATACCACCCATCTGTACGGTAAACATGGGACAGAGGCCTGACGCTACTGGTAACTGGACCTGATCAATCTCTTTCTCTATGTTGCACCCTTGTGGTGGCGTATCCTTTCCATTCCCTTTTAGTTTCGCAGATGGCCTGAAAGGGGAATGACCTAACGGGACCCTCTGGTGTTTAATGACCTATTGTTTTGATATGGTCTCTTCATTCTACTTTGAGTGTTCATCTGGGGTCTGGAGAAGTTCTGAGTTCGGTTCGTGCCAGTCATAACAGCTTGGCATCTGGGGTGGTCCGGCTTGCGTATTTTGTCTACAGACTCTTTGGGGAATGGCATATAGTCAATGGTGGAGAAACTCTGCCATCTCCTCTACAGTCCTTACGCGGCATCCCACCATCATTTGTTGGACCTGTGTCAGCATATTTTGCTGGATGGCCCTTATGATTTGTGTTTCAGTAAAAGGAAATGCCGTCAAGGATCTCAACCGAACCACCTGCCTCATGAAGAACTGGGTATGGGTTTCTTTGACATTAGACCCATAGTGCTCCTTTAGGATAGAATGTTATATTCCATCCTGCCGATCTTCACTCCAGAATGTTTTGGTTAAGGCTGCAGCATATTGTTCGAAGGTAGAGGGTTTTTTGCCTATAGCACCCCCACCAGGACAGATCATACCCCTGCAGATAGTGAATGGCAAGGGACACTTGGTCTGCCTCTGTTATCCTCTGAAAACGGAACAACTCCTGCAAGCTCTCAATATGTACCTTGGGACTTTCCCCTACTTCCCCCTTGAACACTTTTACTTGTATAAACTTGGCCAAGTAGGATTGTGGGTACAGGGATGACTCCGGCAGTGCTCGTCTGTCCATTTTGCTTGCTTCACTACTGCTAGTACTATATTCCCTATCCATACCCCCTACTTGCCCTCTCCTTTCTTCTTGGGTATTGTTTCCTCCCATTGGTTGGCCTTTTTGACTCCAACCCTCTTTCTTTAATGATTCCTCTCGCCCACCAAGCTCTGAATCATTGATCTGTCCCACTCCTTGCATTCTTTCCATAACCTTGGAATCACCCTTCAACCATTCTACACTACTCCCTATTTGGGTCACCCAGTCCTTTAACATTTGTCTATCACTGACTATCTCCTCTCGTTCTCTTGTAACCCCTTTGCCACCCTGCACCACATCCTCTCTAGCTTGAGATAATCCTTCCCGTAGTTCTCCTTGTGCTTCCCTCAAGTTCTTAATTTGGTTCTCCTGTTCCTGCTGACACTTCCTTCCTTCCTCTAGACTGCTATGAATTTGAGCCACAGTTCCCTGGAAGGTCACCTCCTGCTTTGCGGTCTTGTCCCGAAGCAAAGAAACATCTCCTTTTATGGTCTGTAGAGCCTCAGTGGTCTTTTTTTATGTTCTCCTAGAAGGCCCCCAAATTGGTCATATGCCTCCAGATAACCCTTTCGGCATTCTACCTTTATGCTGTCTATCTTGTCTTCTAAGACCTGGAACCTAATACCCACTGCCTGGTCTCTGGCTTCATTTTCCTCCCTAATCTTTTGGTCCCTTTCTTCTATCTCTCTCCATATTGCATATAACCTATCATCTCTTTCTTTCTCCCTTTTTTCTCTTTCCCTGTCTCTTCTTTCTCTTTCCTTGTCTCTTTTTTCTCTTTCCTTGTCTCTTTTTTCTCTTTCCTTGTCTCTTTATTTCTTTTCTGCTTCTTTCTCTGCCTTATTTTGTGCCAGTATGCTGAATATGCCTGCTAACACTCCCTCTCCTTCTTTTGCTGTCTCTTCCAAAGCCTTCTCTGGCTTCCCCTCAGATTGCTCCCCCATATCTGGGTTGTTTCCCTTGTTTTCAGCATCCCCACTTCTCGTACTTTTCCCTTCTATATCTTCTTCTGTACTATTAATTTCTACTATTTCTCTTCCCGATCTTAATCTCTTTCCTTTACTCTCCACTCCCTCTTCTAGCCTTTCCTCTCTTGCCTCACTCTTCTCTACCATTACTTCCCCTTCTGTACTGTTATTCATTCTGATTTTTGCTAAATGTACTCTATTCTCAACAGCTCATTGCCATCCTCCCCAATGAAAAGACTGTCCATGGATTCTGCCCTACCACTAGTAACTACTCAGAACTGAAGCCCTTAATTTATCTAACATATGAGATTACAATGACAACCAAAAAAAAAAAAATTAACTAATAATAATAAAATTGTTCTTACCCATGCCTGTCTTCTCTTTCCAACACTGCAGAGCTGCCATCACTATTTCTTTTAACTATGATTGCTTTTTCTCTTTTTTTTTTTGAACTTCATTCCCCTTTTAAGTACACACATATATATATATATATATAGAATAATCTTGCCTGATCGTTTGTTTATTCACTCTAGTACAATTGAATCACCAACCAAACTTCCCAACAGTGAGTCCTTTCAATTGTTTCACGCTGACAACAAATTTATATGAGAAACTCTCAGCTAGTTAAGAGCCCCAGGCACCAGTTGCCAGTGGATGAGATACCCATATCTATCTATAAACAGCATTGAACCTCACAATATGCATTGCTGTTTATATAACAAAATTTAAATTTTTTTGTTTATTTCTCATTATAAAAATAATTTTTATCAGCCACAGTGTGTTTACATTCCAACTCTAGCGAATTTGATTTGAGAAAGTGTGTTATACAACACATAACATAGACTAGAAATTTACATTTTTCACCCATACATATATACATAACTGTGGATAAAATTATAACAATTTTAGTCACTACTTTCGATCATAATTGACCGCTCTTTTGTGGCAAAAAAAAAAAATTTACTATTGACATGCATACATATATATAAAATATTTCAAAACGTTTTACTTGCATATAAAATTCAAAATCAATCTCAGTCACTGTCTTTAATCACAATTGAATGTCCTTTTGACAAACAAAAAAGAATTTACCATCAACACGCGTATATATGTAAATTATTTCAACAAAAAAAAAAACTGCTTTCTTATTTATTTACATCTTTTAATTACAATTGGAAAAATTCATGTAAAAATTTCTCTTTTCTAATTAGCTATTGCTTTTAATTAGAATTGAGAAAAAAGTTTATTATCAATACGCACATATAAAACAATCTTTTTAAAAAAATCTTTCATGCTACCTGCCGGTTTTAGCATTTATGTTTAGAAATATTACAAATCATATGATCTAAAACAAAACTTTATTTTTCACACGCATATATATATACTTGACAAAAGGCGAAATTACTTGCGGCAGTACTACTGATTTTAACATTTGCGTTGGCGTTTAGAAATCTTTTTACGAATTCTATAATCTAAACGACATTTTACTTTTTCACTCGCATATATATAAAATTGATAAAAAGTGAAATTAATTGTCACTGCCTTTAAATAACAATCAATCAAAAATCGAAAATGCGAAAAAATTTAATAATCAAACACTTCTCTGAGACCAAATAAACTGTCACTACCAATATGCATATTATACATATATATATGAATTTTACGTATATCATACATATAAATTAATTCGACAAAATATAAAATTGAACTTTCAACATAAATCTATGATTTGTGCGTCTATATCTGTGAAAAAATTTATATATCTATCTTTTCCCTTCTCCCCCTTCCCTCAACACGCATTTATTTCAGGGCGTGGAGAAAATTAATGAAACTCCATGTTTGGCGTTCATATTCGGAAAAAAAAATCCACACATATATAATAAATGATATGAAACACATCTATGTTAACATCCCCTCTCAGGTATGTAGGTTTATATTCGAAGGCCTCAGTTGGCGCGACATTCCCGGAAAAAAAAATACTATTTAACAGTCATATTTGGACATCCACGCAACAAAATTCAGAGTTTTGGTAAATTATACCAAGGCTGATCTAGATGAGGGTTTGAGATCAAATCTGACTGCACCTCAGTTCCTTCACCAATGCTCTCTGACTTACTACCTTATGAATGACATATATGAGGTTGCACTCATAATCTCTCAATTTCCGCGCCGGCAATAGCAAAGGGTAAAATGAGAGACTCGGGGATATTTAACTAAATGTTTATAGCTTAGCCAAACACACTCACACAACCTATGGCTGATTATCTAATGCATATAAAATTATTATGGATGGTGATTTAATATAAATAAAGTGAAAAATACTGCAGACGTTAATAGATTTTAAAATTATTTAATATTGACAAAACACAAACAATAACAATTAAATATACTGGATATTCCGCTCGCAGGTGGGATGGTGAAAATACGAACTACACATTCTGTAATCAATTGTGAAAATAGGAACTACACGTTCTGTAATCACTTGTACTTAACAATCATTATTCTATTATATCGTTTATACTTTAATAATTATTTTACGTCTATACTGATGTCTAGATTATGTCTGCCATTCCTACTCAGTATGTTAAGGGTTAAACTCTAAGAGAGTGGCAAATTTATTCAATGTGTACTTAAATTTATCAATACGTGAGGAGCAGTCAATGTGCTCTTTATGTAGATATTCTTAGATAAACTAGATCTTAGGTTCAGATCAATGCTGAACAATTAATATACAACAGATGAACTGGCGTTTTGTAGCATAACTTCTGAGGCTACGGCGCTATGCAAATTACATCAGATGTGGCTTGAATGTGCTTTTACTCATGAGATTCAGCAGCGTTTGCTCGGTTCTCAGATACCGCTTGCCTGCTATACATGAACTTTTAGTTCGGATGTTCGAACAGCCACGATATAAGATGCTGGATTCCGGTGTTCCAGTTTTTAAAGGAGGAAATGGGAATGACCCTTAAAATCATTATCCCATTCAAGAGGAGGCTTCCCGAACTAAGGATGATAAGATAGCCCTTAAAACCTAATCTTATCTTAATAATTATATGATAGCAAGACGGAATGCACCTCAGTGCTTCGTAAAAACTCATTCACAACGCTTTTGGAATCTTAATTATAACAACTAGTAAAGCGCAAAATCTATATTTTCTTCTGCAAACTACCCTACACCAGTTAGTTAAATATACACTGAAATTGTGCTAAAGAGGACTTTATTAAAATTGATCTAGTTTATTAATTAACTACATATTATATGCAATTACATTAAGGGGGTCTAAAGCATATCTGGGGCTTAAACTTGGCTAACTACTGAATATGCCTTAAATTATCACTCTCTTTTATTTAACCAAACAAACCTTTTAATAAGCAACATATGTGATATTAAGCTACACATAGCTGTTCAAATAATATATCAAAGTAGGTTTCGGACCAGAGACAATCTATAGATATGCCAAACAACATAATTACTTTACTTGAGAACAAAGCGTCTCTTTAAGTTATAATAATTAATAGTCTCTGCTCCGAAGGCAAAGCATAAATCAATAAATGCAATTTAACAAAATATATATATATATATATATAGATGCAAAAGTATAGATGCAAATAGGGAAAATAATAAGACAAATAAGCTTTTATAAGTTGAATTTAAAAAAGAGATTTAAGAATTTGAAATGAGGCAAGATTTACATTTAACTTTTAAAGTATTTTAAATTATACAGGTTGAGATACATTTATCTAATACAGTTAATTACTTTAAGAGAGAATACATCTTTTAAACATAGTGTGATTAATTTAGAAGATTTGAATGGAAGAGTTTGTGCACATTACTTATTATATAGCTAGCTTTAGGAAAGATTTATAGATGGCTATAGCTTTTAGATTTAGTTTGATTGAGAAGTGGTTACCGGTTATTTATCTGGAGGCTTGCAGCTTGAAAGTATGAAATACACGCATGGACTGATTTATCTGCTGGTTCATCATTGGGCTATTCTTTAAGTAGGGCTGTGGCTTGGATCTCCGGGCTCCATAAACGGTTCTTGACCATCGGGAAGATGGCCTTGGCTTTTCTAGCTGCTTATTTGCATGGTAGAAACTGGGCCGGCTGCCTGGATATAAGTTGAAACACGAGTCAAGCAAAAATGGATGATGATTTCCTTTCAACTGCCTTTTTTATACTTTTTAACCCCCTCTCTTATTGTTCATTCACAATCTTTATTTTTAGACTTTTAAAACCTAAGAAGTCTTAATTGCATCAGCTTTAAACGAATCAGTTGATTGATTTCAGGTTTATTCATTGTTCCTTTTATTTTTCTCCGATTCCAGTTCCAATTTGGATTTCAGTGCAGGTTTAATTATCCAACTTTTATTTTATCAAGAATCCTAAAATCTGGATTTGTACCGGCAGTGTCTCATGAGATTGGTAAAGTTCTTTTTTTAAACATTGGATTGCTTCTCCTTTTCTTTTACTGAAAGAGATTTAAGTTGCTAGTGTTTTATCCTAGACGTGAGACATCTACCTTTGTTTTTAGTTGCTCTACATGGTTAAGTAATTGGGTACTTTAAAGCCAGTTTGAAATACTTTAGAGAATTCTGTTCTTATCTAATACAATTTTTCCAGCTTGAAAACAATTCAATTATTTAAAATCATAAGATGAATATTTATAAAATTATAAGGTGTGTGCGTTATATAATGATAATATCATTCAGATGTGAATATACCATTTTTAGCAAATAAAATTATTACAAAATATATACAATTATAGCAGACGTGTGTGCTTATACAATTACACACATATACGTGTAAACATAGGTTTTTATACATGTTAAATTCCCAAGTATATTGTTATATATATGTGTACCTTTAGGGTTTGAACTAGGGAAATGAAGGCTACTGATTTCTAGAATAGGTGAAACGTATGACGATGAAATCATACTGTTTCAATATATATATATATATATATAACAGCAGTTACGTGAGCAGGGAAGATTGGCATTTCTCTGGATATAATAAAACACGTGTTATCAAGACAAGACATTTACTGTCATTAATATGTGTTAGTATATCGATACATTTTTAAAGATATTACCTAGAGGCATTAAATCATTTAATTCATAACATGTAGCCATATTAACGTCTTATATTAATAAAGGGAATTTCTGACTTTTGTAGATTAACATATAACTGTTTTGCAATATATTCTGAGTTACAAAAATGACGAAAATTTAACATTACGTTGTTAAAATAAAACCAGAAGATGTATTTGTCAATTTGCTTGCTCGTTTTCTACACATGATTGTCAGTACTCAAAAGCTACCGAAATAGTATGTTATGTGCTAGTAGATGGTGAGGATTTAATATTTTCACTGGTGTATGGCACAACTTCAAGATTTAATTACTTATAATTTTATAAGCATTTTGCATATTATGAAGTTACAATTATTATTTGTTTTGTCAATAGGAGACGTCTTTAATACTATTTTGATGAATGTACATACTGCATTACTAAAATATAAAATAATTCATTTTTACTTAAAAGACTGCAGTAGAAAATATTTATTTTTAAAAATGTCAATTTAATGTTAATATAATGAGTGAATCGGACATTCACGTCTTGGAAATCGATAATATGATATGCCATAAGTGCTGACTGATATGTACTTTTACTTTCAAAATAAGGTCGCTATATTGCACAATACTGCATAAACTCTACTAGCTATGACGAATGTAATATTAACAATGTACGAATCTATTCTTTCTTACAGATTTTTTTAGTTAGTACAGAAATTTAAGAATAATAAACGACTGTTAACAAATACTTTCGCAGAAAACGTAGATTTTTAGATGTTCATCTTTATTACTGTTTTAGTGCCTTCGATATAATTCAGATATCAAACTTCATAAGTACATATTTAATAAGTATATAATCCAGCTACATATAGCAAGATAGACAACTTCAGTTACTACCTATATTTTGAGTTTCAACAATAGTAAACTTTATTAACCCTTTTAGTTGCATAGTATTACAATAGCTATAGCAAAAGACATGATTAATCTTTAGTAATTGTAAGTTCAATTTTGAGTTCTTTAATAATATATAATTCAAAGTACAAAACTCTAGAGGCAATATTGTACATAATGTCTATCCCTTTAGAAATTCAATTAAGCATACTATTATCCAATAGTTATAACACTTATCACTACGCGCTAATAGCTACTTGGGTCGCATTTTAATTTTTTATTCAAATTTTATTTTCATGACAAATCACTTGTTATTTCTCATTATATTTCCCTTAATTGTTTTTAGATAATTTAATATTAAAAATAACAACCACTCATTAAAGACTATATGAATACTTTTTAGATATAACAAAGCTAATAAACTGAAATACATAACTATCAACATTTTTGATACTTAATATTTACTAATAATATATTTAAGAACGAAATAAAAATGTATTTCATCTCCATCTCTAAAAACAGAATGAAGTTTTGTGATAAAATTACAAAGCAAAAAAATGTTTTTAAATAAATAGCCAACTTATAACTAAAGAAAATTACAAAAAATAATAGTACCAGTGGGAATGGATGCATTTCATTTCAACCAATCACAACTTTCCAATTTCATATTTCTACATTTCAATTGATTTGTACTGTTAAGGACAAAGATTTTCAAATAATCTGAATTTAATAATCGTATTATTGCATAATTTTTCAAAAATAAACGTAAATATTTAAATAAATTTTAATAATTGCTAAGTTCTCCCAAAAAATAAAAGTATGTGGACTACATTAACAGCCAAAAGTCTTATTATCCCTAGTATTTTTGACTTATATGTATTACACTTACTTCTGTTCTGAAAACAATAAATTTTAAAATTAATATGTATTGTTTATTATCCAATGATGGCAACACCAGTAAACAAAGGCTATTGAAAGTTAAAATAATCAAATTATCAATATATCACATTTTAATACTGATATAAACAAATGTATTGTGACTTTTGATGTGCTTATTTTTATATAAATAAATCCTGAATATCACGTGTATGTATATCACTGTATATATATATGAATGGATTTATATATGTGTATATATATATACATACGCACGTTGTTCTCATTCCTATCAGTTGAAGATTACTCATAATAAACGTGCTCTAATGTGATTAGTCATTTTTTATAATATGCTGAATAATATTTGCATTTTTCATGATGATTTGAGATATAAATTTGAAACTTGAAACTGTAGTAATTGGTTATCTTTATAAACTAAGCAATAGCAGAGATATATGTAATAGATGGTGATCTGGGCCTACTGGTGAGTGCTGTTTCAGCAGATAATGTGCATCTTGGGGACACATTTTTTATAAATCGTTGATCATATGTTTATGATTACAACCATCCACAAGATGTTGCAAGTCAATAAAAACAAGTCCCTACCATGTATAAGAGTAGTATAGTGAAAATTAAATTACTGAAATATTATTCATTAAGTGGATAATCTCTAGTCTAATGAATGACTAATGAAAATTATTTATATATTTTTATCAAGTAGTTTGCCAAAGATGTGAAGGGAATAAGTTTGACCCTTATCAATTAAATTGTAGTAATTGTCTCTCTACATACAATGAACAATGATAGAGATATTGGTAAGCTATTTTGATCACAGCCAACTGATGAGTCCTGGGTATCACATATTTTTTCCACATGTCTTTGGTCATATGCCTGCAATTACACCCCTCCACGTGATATTGAAAGTGGATATAAACAGGTTCCTAACTTGCATATGAGCAGTGTAGTGAAAATTATATTACAGAAATATTAAGAAGTATTAAGCAATCTTTTTCTTCACATATCGATACTAGATTTTTAAGTCAAGATGTGATAGTAATGACAATTTGTCATTGTCTTGATCAATTTGAAGCCATATTAAAAATGAATTAATTTTTAAAAAAACATTTCAACCACAAATATTCACCTGCCGTCTAGTTATCACTTCTGCAGCTTATGCGAATAAATAACCACTCTCCAAGGCTGCTTATAAAATATTGTTCATAACATACAGATAAATTTCACTATGATTTGTAAATATATTTATAAAATATAACAATGATAGCTGATGTATTTACACAACAATTTTGCAACTGACGTTTCTCCAACTTAAATTTTATAACCTTTAATAAGTATTGGAGTTTATATTTTGAACTTACATTTTTTAATCAGTTTTATTAATATAATGAGTCCTAACTCTGATTGGATTGACATAGAATTACATGAAAAATCTAAGTTTTATGAAAAAATATAGTTATCTAGAAAATAAATGTAATGGAAAGTACCCATGCTCGAACAGACTCAATACTGTAGAATAAGTATAAAATGAATGACTAATACATTTGTGTGAATAACATTACAACACTTCAATACTGACAAAAAAAAAAACGTTATTTCTGACATACCTGATCACAGAAGTACAGTAGTTGCAATAATAACAAAGGAAAAATTATATTTATATTGGAAAGAAAACAAATATTTCAAGAATCTCTGAAATGAAATCGATAAAATGTCTTAGTTTGCTGAAAACATTTAAACATCCCGATGATGCAAAAAGATGACTGTTTCTAACCCTAAACTGTTTGCAAAAGTATGTTTGAACCAATAGGTGTATTATGTATCGATATATTTTCGCTGTTCCTCGATAGAATATTAAGGAGATAGCCTGAATAAATCACGAACTACAATATGTTACATCCTGTATCATAACTCAATGCAATATAAAAAATGTGCTAACGTTAACTTATATTTTTAATTATTCATAAAAAAACTTAATAAAACGTTGCAAGTGATTGAATTACTATATAGCAGCAAAGATATGACTATTAAGAATTATCCCATTACTTTGATTTCGTAATGGCGGTGACAAACTTGAAAATGATCTACAAACGTACAAATTACCCTGCCACATCTCTTATCTTGTTATCGGAAAAGCTAATGCCTTAAATATTTTTTTTATAGATTGCTAAATCTAGTTGTTATGCATGACATGCAGTGACTTAGAGTATTAAATAAATCAACGATATAATATAAAATATTTTTATGTAACAACAATAATTTATATAATAATAATCATATACAAAAAAGCTATTTTCGATCAATATTAATTTTTGCCTATTTCAATGTATTGTTGACAGTTTGAAGATAGAACCAGGATGAGATACACAGACAGACAGACATATAGATAGATAGATAGATAGATAGATAGATAGATAGATAGATAGATAGATAGATAGATAGATAGATAGATAGATAGATAGATAGATAGATAGATAGATAGATAGATAGATAGATAGATAGATAGATAGATAGGTATGTAGATAGGTAGGTCGGTCGGTCGGTCGATAGATAAATAGATAGATAGATAGATAGATAGATAGATAGATAGATAGATAGATAGATAGATAGATAGATAGATAGATAGATAGATAGATAGATAGATAGATAGATAGATAGATAAACAGACAGGCAGACTGACAGAAATAGATAACATACATACGGCATAGATACTTAAAATTATGTTGAAGATAAGATGGATAGTCATTGAACTGTATGTATTATCAGGGAATGCATATGATTCTCATTATTATAACTTGAATCAATGTTTTTTGTTTACAAAAATTCTGTTAAATCGAATGTTTTAATGCTATTAAAAATAAAAAAAGTGTTCAGCAATGGATAGAGTAAAAATATAACACCAAAAAGTGAAAAATTACAGATATAACAGTGTAAGTTCAACATCTAGATGATGGTTTTTCAAATGTATTGACATATGTCATAAAATATTTTTTTATGATTTATCAAATGTAATAGAAATATAAATTATAAAGTATGATTAAGAAATCGTTTACATCATACCACTACAACCTCGAATACAAAAGATTGATAATATGATCGTATTTAATATTTTTTGTAGAAATAGATAATCTGACATTTCTATTTTTTACAAAAAAAATCATTAAATTATTTTTTTTTTAAAAAAAAAAAACCTGCTTTACAAAATCTTGAAAATGCACTTTGAATCTCTTTCTTGTGAAATTCAGCTCATAATAATTGCAATATAAATAACCGAATTGTCTTATATGTTCTTTATATTATTATTGTTGGTTGTTATAATTCATAAGTATTGCATCTATTATAGTTTAAGCCGGAAGCTTATCAATTTGTATCTTTTTCATTATTTGTGCATCAGCTAGTATTGGTTGTTCTGCATAGTTTTACAGCGTCTGACTTTGAATCGGGAGGGCCTGACATTGATTCCGACACCACCATCTTAGGAATCCTAAAACAATAAAGTCATATGTATTTATTTTCTCCGTTAATATTGACAAATCACAATTTATGTTACATTTAATAGCGTAAGTTTCTTGTCTGCATTCTTTCAGATGATAATAATTATAATTTTAATAATTCTAATATAAGTCTATAATTTTAGCACATGCGCTTTAAGTGAAGAATTTATTAGCTCCACGCTTTCTAATCAAAATGCTTTACATTTGTCTATATATTTAGAAAAAAAGGTTGAAGATAGAAGTGGCCACTCTTATCTTTATAAAGTCGAATCTTGAGTTTAAGATTTATATAGGTCTTTCTTATAATAAATTAAACACTCAAGTCGCATGTGCTAAGGTTATAACCTTATATTATTATTACTACTGACGTTACACTTAATAAAAATAATATTTACAAGTTTAGTAATTGGAAATATTTCTCTCTAATTTCTAATCATTTCTACTTATATTTTTCTAATCCATGACTTATTTTTTTTTATTTTCATCAATTCATATGCTATCTTTGCTACATGATAATGTAAACTATCATTTGTGTAGAATGGTATACCATCTTTCTCAGTTATTTACATTTCTGAATAATTTGCATTCGTCATTTGAGCATTAATGTAAACAAATGGAATATTTGTCTTTATTTCTTCCTTTCAATGGGTATGAGGTTTTGCACGTAATTAAAATTGTCATAGGACCTATAAGCCAGAAGAGAGAACCATAAAGCAATATTATAAACAAGTAGGAACTAACAACTAAAATAAAATATAACAACACAATTAATTCAATTGTCACCTGGATATCATATAAACAAATAATAAAGATACTGAAGATGCAAGAAATTATTTCAACATTACAACTAATTTGAATATCGAAGTAAAAAAAAAAGAACAACTATTAAAGACACAAATAGATGAGTAACAACAACTGCCATCCAAAAAATTTAACTTGATAGAAATTCTTCACAGTAATCACGAATAAGATAAATATATAAATTAAGTCTGATAATAAACTAATGACATCAATAATAAAATATATCAACAGCAAACTAATATGATGAACAAACAAGGTTTTAAATAAAACAATGAAAAGGATAAGGCATCAGATTCAATATGGAAGAAACTTTACCATAGTTTAAAAAAAAAATAAAAAGAACGTTTTTATCACTGGAAAAACAAATAATAAAGTGTAAATGATAATATCGAGAATGCCATAATAAAAAAATGGAATAATATTCTGTTATAGATAAATAATACTAGTGGAATAAAAAAATGGATAGAATTGGGGAAAAAAATTAAAAATTTAAGCTGTAAGGCAAAAATGAAATAAGAAAAATAACTCAAGTAAAAATATGGGAAGGATTTGAAGGGGAAAAAATATAAAGCAAAAATCATATGACAAATGAAAAGATAATTGTGACACAGTTCAAAAGTTAAAACCTGAAAAGTCATTACAAAATAAATCGAATAATACTTTTTTTTGTATATCCAAAAAAATATTAACAAATGCAAGAAATTGGAGAATAACCAGAAATTTAAGCTACAAAAAAACCAAGAATGTGAGAATGGTTAAAAATATAATTAATAATTACAAGGAAAAAATATAAACAGATACACTTTACTTTTACCACTGCTTTCATTTAAGTAATGTGTATATAAAATATACTGTTAATAGTCTTTATTTAACAACATGATTTATTGCTCAATCGTAATAATTACAGAACATGAATATAATTTGGTAATTGAACGATTTTATAAAATTGTATGTATTGGTAAGATCTGATAAAAGATTACTAAAACAAAGGAAGTTTCTGGATTTATTATGCTCTCTTGGAATTAAATTTTAAATTTTAACAGTGCATTTGTTATTTTGTCTTGTAGCAATAGGTCCAAGCCTGTTTGTTTCAGTATCCAAAAAATTTAGATAACTATGATATATATTAATTTTATCACCCATATCATTTGCTATTTACGTCTTTTTATTGTTCCAAACATTCATTTTTCTTCTTTACTTAAGTACTCTAAAATTGCTGTATTTCTTTTCCATGTCTCGAATGCACGCGTTGGAACTATTCAAATATATATAATGAAGAGTATTACTTTCAAACATATAGACATATTTTTTTTAATAAACATTCTAAGTTTAACTTTACAATTAATTTAATCGATTACTTTTCAATCTAGGCTAATAATCTGAATAATATATCTGCAATTGTCATTTTTAATTTTCTTTTTATGGAAAAAATCAATAATTACTACTTTAGTTTTTTAAGTATTTATGTTTAATTCCTACTAATTTAGTTTCATTTAATAATTATTCAACATTTTCTGAAACTCAGAAGTTGGATTTCCAAACTTTCAATATCCTTCACAGAATACTTATCTTTAAAGACTATACAAATATTGGAGATTTATAAATATACTCTATTATTACATTAAATATAAGATCACAAATTAATTGGACCTCTACTTTTGTCAAATTTTGAAGAATATTCATTAAAATACAACAATACAACGACAGTGCTTAGATAACATGGATATTAAAAAGGGTTACTTTGGGATTAGTACTGTCATGACGTAATCGCCCAATAATAATTACTCCATTGCAAATTGTTCTAGCACTTAAGGTTTTCATAATAATTTTGATGCCCCTCTTAGAACGGCAGACATTTTTTCAAGTGGGGGGAGGCGATGCTTTGGACGACCGAATGTTGTAGTTGTGATTATTGTGAAAACCCAAAGTATGAGAATAATTATCAAAGTTAGAGTAAATACGGCTGGCGATTAGAGTTGCATTTTGATAAATATTCTTCAAATTTTGACAAAATAGACATTGTATACTTTAAAGACCTAACCAATAAGTTGTATAATCTATAAATATGAAAGAGTCCATGTTCAGTAGTACCTTCTACAAGGTTTTGTATAAAACTAATATTACATAGAGAGGTAATTTATATCTTCTTTATTTTACTGATGCTGTCAATCAATTGTTGCTAACAATTGTTCTAATTTTTCATCTGATTCTTTCAAAACCTAAATGATAAATAAAACCAATAAATAATCATATAATATTAACACACAATAGTAAAGTATACATGGCAGTTTCATCAGTATAAACTTTTTTTAAGTCAACACCATTAATATATAAGCTTTATTAATTAATATATGTCAGATTACATTGCTTAATTTATCACTTTCCATAGCTGTCAGTGATTCTAACTTAGAACTTTAAAACCCTTTGAGACCGAAAACCGCTTATTTACGCTTAAAAAAAGTTTGCACTTTCGACCGCAATAGCGTGCCAATCGTATATGTCACGCTGACGGGTCTTTTTTTTTCTTTTCGCCATTTTATTTTCTTTAAGCACGTGTAAGAATTTTTTCTGTGCGATGAAAATTAGATTTTTTATAGCAATTTTTGTAAAGTACGTTATTAAAATTTTATAATTTTTTTTTCTTTGTAGATTTTATCAACGTATAAAATTTTTTACGGAGATTATGTCTTCTTTCGCCGCTGAACGTTATTGTGACTATGATTCTGATTATGATGAAGATTTTCCCATTGAAGATGTATTTGATTCGGAGGCTTCGTCGTCATCTTCTTCTTCTGTGGATTACAGTGACTTATCAGATGATTATTCAAATGATCGAGAGGCTGTGGTTTCAAGGAAAAGGAAGAGAGGTGCAGTGAAGTCATCTAGAAGGGTTTGCCAACTAGCCCAATGCCCGGACCTTCATCTCGGCCTGATCCAGTTACGTTTCAGGATAGTGAACCATGCATGCCAATAGGAACTTTCACTAAGTCTCCAGGGCTAAATTTCCCCATTACCCGTGAGTATACAATTCCTAATCTATTTCATTTATTTTTTGACAAGAAAATGTATGACCACATTTGCACTGAAAGCAATAGATATGCTTCAGAGTGGAAGGCATTACCGAATTGGGTTGATCTGTCACCCGATGAGTTGAATGCATTTTTTGGTATGGTTATTCATGTTTGTACTATATCATGCATACCTAAACTAAAATTTATTTGGTCTACAAATGAATATTTGCATCAACCGGTACTTGCCAGAGTTATGACCCGAGATCGATTTTTTGGTATTCTAAATAATTTACATTTCAATAATAATAAAACCATGCCCCCAATTACTAGTAAAGAGCATGATAGGATTTATAAAATAAGGCCAATTATAGATCGCTGTAATGTTAACTTCAAGGCTGCATACCAGATGCATCAAGAAGTAGCAGTTGATGAAGCAATTACCAAATTCAAGGGTCGTAACGCGATGAAACAGTATGATTCCTCCAAACCGGTAAAGCGAGGTTTCAAATGGTGGGTCTGTGCAGACAGCCATAATGGACATGTGTACCATATGAAGTTGTATACAGGAAAAGATGCAACTGCAGATGCGAGCCTAAATCTGGGAACCCGAGCAATGCTGTCAGTGGTTTTGCCACATTTAGCTAAACAGAATCATGTTGTTTTTTGTGACAGATTCTTTACTAGTGTTCAATTAGCAGAAAAGCTGTCTCCTAGTAAAGTTACTGTATGTGGCACACTGAACACTAATAGAAAGAGGATTCCAGATAGCATCCGTGAAAAAGCAAAAAATGCTAAAGATATGGAGAGAGGAGACTTCACTTCTGTATCTGACAGTGGTCTTGAGTTTGTAGTGTGGATGGATAAGAAGGCAATTCTTATGCTCAACAATGCTTATCCACCAGCTACAAGTGGTACTGCTACTAGAAAACACAAGGATGGTACACGTCATAAATATCCATGTCTCAATGCTGTCAGAAAATACAACTGCTTCATGGGTGGGGTTGATTTAGCTAACCAGAGGCGAACTGTATATGGCTGGGATAGGAAATCTAAGCATTGGCCTATGCGCTTATTCTGGCATTGTTTTGATACAGCTATCACTAATTCCTACATTATATACAAACTATACATGGCCAAAAAGCAAATGCGGCCTATATCACACTTGGATTATAGAATAGCTTTATCATCCAGCCTTATGGATGACTTCACAACCAGAAAGCTGAAGCCTGCAATCATTCTCCATCTTCCATCTCTTTCACCTGAGTGCCATAAAATTGCTGATCTGCGCAGTCATAACCAGCCTAACAGAAGAAGATGTACTGTGTGTCTGAAAAACAAACTCAGACATGAATCTTACTATGGCTGCATGGAATGTGGCTGCATCCCCCTGTGTAAGAGTAAAGATAAAGGCTGCTTTGCTGCTTACCATGTCAGAAGCAGCATAAGTTCAGTGCCTACATAAATCTTTTATCCTACACAGCTGCAACACCTATGGCACACATACAGGATCATAATCATAATCACATCATTTCTGGTTTTCTCATAGGTAAGATATAACATGATTTTATTTATATTGCTGTTTATTATTTTGATGATTATAGTAACTATATATTTTGTTGTAATTTTGTAGTCACATGATTCAGCTCTTCCAATTCAAGCCACCCTGCTTTATGCGTTGACAAAGAACCATATCTCCACTTGGTTCTCCATTAGGTAAAATATATTGTGATTTTATTTATATTATTGTACATTTATTGTATGATTATAGTAAGATTATATATTCATTTGTTGCAGATTTGTAGTCACAATGCACTTTTATGTATGTATCATCACTAGTTGCTCCACATCATCATCATCAGTTATTTTGAAATTGATTTTGCTCATGCATTTATATTTTCAACAATTTGCAAACTGTCTTCAAACTATCCACTTCCGTTCTGTGAAACTAACAAGGTGAAAAAAATAAATACCTCACAATGCTGAATCAACAGTCATCATCATCTATGTATGTATCATCACCAGTTGCTCCACATCATCATCATCAGTTATTTTGAAATTGATTTTGCTCATGCATTTATATTTTCAACAATTTGCAAACTGTCTTCAAACTATCCACTCTGTTCTGTGAAACTAACAAGGTGAAAAAAATAAATATCTCACAATGCTGAATCAACAGTCATCATCAACTATGTATGTATCATCACCAGTTGCTCCACATCATCATCATCAGTTATTTTGAAATTGATTTTGCTCATGCATTTATATTTGCAACAATTTGCAAACTGTCTTCAAACTATCCACTCTGTTCTGTGAAACTAACAAGGTGAAAAAAATAAATACCTCACAATGCTGAATCAACAGTCATCATCATCTCCCACTCATATATAATAATTGCTTGTAATTCCTTTTGATTATTTATTTTATTTTATTTACTATGTTGTTATTCATTTTATTTTAGAAACAAATTTTTAAATTATTTATTTGCATATTTGGAAATTATGATTTGCCATGAAATAATGCATAATTTATCTCACCCCACCCCTGATTTTTCAATAATATAGTCATTATTTTTACCCCCATAACTTAGAATTTACTATGTTATTCATTTTATTTTAGAAACAAATTTTTAAATTATTTATTTGCATATTTGGCAATTATGATTTGCCATGAAATAATGCATAATTTATCTCGCCCCACCCCTGATTTTTCAATAATATAGACATTATTTTTTACCCCCATAACTTAGAATTTACTATGTTGTTATTCATTTTATTTTAGAAACAAATTTTTAAATTATTTATTTGCATATTTGGCAATTATGATTTGCCATGAAATAATGCATAATTTATCTCACCCCACCCCTGATTTTTCAATAATATAGTCATTAGTTTTTACCCCCATAACTTAGAATTTACTATGTTGTTATTCATTTTATTTTAGAAACAAATTTTTAAATTATTTATTTGCATATTTGACAATTATGATTTGCCATGAAATAATGCATAATTTATCTCGCCCCACCCCTGATTTTTCAATAATATAGACATTATTTTTTACCCCCATAACTTAGAATTTACTATGTTGTTATTCATTTTATTTTAGAAACAAATTTTTAAATTATTTATTTGCATATTTGGCAATTATGATTTGCCATGAAATAATGCATAATTTATCTCGCCCCACCCTTGATTTTTCAATAATATAGTCATTATTTTTTACCCCCATAACTTAGAATTTACTAAAGTTATTACTGTTATTTTTTTTTTTGATCCTCACTAAAACCTTGCATTTCTAATAGATATCCCGCATAGAGGGCCTAGAAAAACAACTGCTTGCAAAAATAGAACATATAGAGTGTCAAGCAGAAAAATGAAATTGAAATGGTCACCTTTTGCCACATTACACCAACAATCTGTAACTCAGGTAGGTCATGTTATATATTATTTTTTTCTGCATTTTATGACGAATGTGATGAAGCTGTCTATGAAATTGTCATTTTAGGCTATATCTTTCAAAATTGAGAGTTTGTGAACCAATGTAAAAATAAAGATATTTAAAAATGTGAAAAATCTCCTTTCTTTAATTATTTTTTTGTGGTAATGACTATTTTATCAGCTTCATTACATTCTTTCATATTTGCACTTTTTAATCGATGAAAAAGTTTGGATTTTTAAACAGTGTTCCTTGACAGTTATAATGTAATGTACCCCACGCTTTAGCAATAATATACATTTCTGTTTTAATTTCAACCTATCAGTCCTAATTTAAAAACAAATATTTTCAATCGTGGCCAACATTCTGTTACAGATTTATGGTTTCTAAACATGTCTAGTATCTATATATTACTATATCCTTAGAATTTCTAACGTCCCTCCATCCTACATCCACGATTGGTATAAAACACTAATATATTAAACAAATATATCATTTGACTACCGCACACACTGCACACTGTGCTGATTTTGCTGCATGCATTTGTTATTTAAATTGCAACTAATAATGTCATATCATAAAGCTTAGTATAGCCCTACACAGCGGTGCAAAATTTAATATTCCTAGACTTCTAAATGTTACATTAGGTGACTTTGATGTTCTGAATGAATAAAAAAAGTATTTTGACAGTGTCTTTATCTTTTGTTCATAAATTTAATATGTTACATTTTTATTTAAAATACATGGTAATGCAGAAAATAGAATTATTGTATAAATAATATTGTTTTTCTGCTTTTACCAATGAAAACTTCTCACAAATTCAACACTTTTTATTGTCGAAACAACTTTCCTTTCAATACCAATATTTACTTTCAGCTTTTGAGGCTTCTATCATCTTTTTAGATTTGGTTATCAATTTACAGTTATTTTTTATGACTTCATTAAGAACTATTTTTTTTAAAAAGTATGATATTTAAAAATTCATAAAAAGCATTTTCTTAATATATTCATTTCTTCTTATGTTATTTTGTCTCACATCGGTAAATTGCTGTTGTTGTACCAACTATTTTTTTCATATGTCATAGCATCGGCCGGGACGCGAACCCACAACCGTCTGCAACCAACTACTTGCTTGCAAGGTTCTTGCGATGACCTCTCGGCTAACAACGCTTGACAGGTACCAACTATTTTTATTGCACTTCTCAATAGAGTATCAGTTGTCTTATTGACAATGAAGCTTGAACTAACTTTAAAATCGTTTAGTATTTTGCAATGAATTTCAAATTATTTAATGTTATTTTAGTACTTAATGAGAATTGGATATATTAAAAAAGAAATTGAAATTTAAAGCTCTGTAATTTATATAATATTCATCTGGATAATTAATAAATTGTGTTTTGCTCCTTATTATTTAGAAGGAAGTAAAGTCAGATAATAAAAAATTAAGAAATAAGAACTTATATTGTATTTAAGAATATAAATATCTATAATGTCCACTGGAAAATTAGTTAATAATCCATGAATGAAATTTATAACGTTATGAAACATTATGGAAATAAGTCCTACTTATAAAATGATGGAAAAACTAATAATAATACATTTATTGTTTGTTTCCATTTGCTTTAGTATTTTTCTTAAGCTCAAAAAAAAAAAAAGAAAAGAAAAGAAAACAACAAAAAAGTGCACTAAACCAATTTTTAGTAATTATAAGGAATTCCATATTTCAACTGCACTAAATAATTGAATCTAACTTTTTTATTATTAGGATAAAAAATATTTGTATTTATTTGAGATTCCATTGGACGATGCCACAGAAACGAAAAGGAGGTAATAAAGAAATATTTTGTTGTCTATGTTATAACTAAGTGTTCTTGTTTCAGCCCCCATCCATTAAGGACTTGGTTTGTCTTGAATAATAATATTATTATTTTTTTTAATTTTTTCATATATTAGTAGATAATATTCTATGTTATTGTTTATAAAAAAAATATAAATTGAGTGTTTATTTTGGATTAAACATATGATTAATATATATGTAGTAATAGAAAGTATATGTGGTAATTAACTATTTATTAATAGTTGGAGAAAGGGATAACATTTAGTTTTCTATTCTATGAATATTTATTTTTTAAGGATGATTGTATACCTTATATTAGCATTATATTTACATAAAAGTTACTAGTGTTTAATGTTCTCCATTTTATTATTAATTTAATTGATTCATGATAATAGATACATGTGTTTTAATGAATGATTTTTTTAAAAATAATTTTCATTATTTGACCTCATATTTTTAAACATATTGTTATAATATGCTATGATGTTCTTCATAACCATACTATTTGTTGTGCAATTTTTCATGTGCAATTGTCCATTTACATTTGTAATATGATTATATCTTAGATTGGGGTATCATTAAATTTCAATGTCCTACTAGTAATAAGTAATAATGCAATATTGAAGTTGTATTTTTTGATATTAGTGATCTCAGTTATTTTACATTGAAACAGAAGAGTTGTAGACTTTTGACCTTAAATATGTTAGTCTAGTATGTTGGTTAGTTTCTGTGTAAGACCAATATTTTATCGGGATATTATATTTTACATTTTCTATGGATAGTTAAATCCTTTATATACATAAGTGCAGATAGAAAGATGCAAAGATTTATTGTACCATTTCAATTTATGTTATGTTTTAGACCTTGGTTTATTCACTAATCCAATCACATTTATCTGATTAACAACAATATACTGCAGATATAGCAATTCTCTACCATAATTATATATATCACATATGTTTTGAATGTCTGCTTATAGGATTACAATGTTTCACTCAAACATATGTCAGATGTAGATTAATAGAAAGTTTAAGTGATAAGGCAATACAAATAGGTAAGTTATTTATATATTCAAGTAGTTTTGTTTTTAACATCTTGTCAGCTCAATATGAGTGAATAATATACCAATTTCTAAGAATAATTTTAAATAGAGCATCTCTTAAATACAAATTCTGATAAAATTTATTGGTATAATATAATAATAATTAATGTTAAGACTATATTCCTTCTAAAAATAAGAAATGATAGAAAATATTTAATGTTTTTGTGATATTACTAGGGTAAAAAATGCATGGATATTTCTTTAACTTGTATAAGTATTAGTTAAGGTATTTTGAATACTCAGATAAAATTTTATTGGGCTAATGTCCATTTTGTAATCATGGAAATGTCAATGTCTAATTAATGTTAGTGATGAGCTAAAGTAATCTTTTTCAGCTTGTAAAAAAAAAATGGATTCTGTAAATAAGCTATTCCCAATATATATATACTTTAATTTTTAATTTTTTTATTTTTAATTTTGTTATTTTTATTTTTATAAATTTGGTTTTAATAAACATGTGGTTAGATAAATTGTTGTATGTGGGATTGAAACTTTAGTTGTTGTGTCCCATCATTTTTTATTCATTGTTATTTTGCCACTATCATTTCACGAGTAAAGCATTGACTAAACATATTATTATTTAACAATTCAAATGTTGTCATATATTTACAAAAACAATTTATTTATTATATTTGAAGTATTTTTGAAAGATATTATTGTTTCAACATTAGACAATTTATCCTCATAAAAGTGTTTGCTTAATAGATAACATATGATCCAAGATGATGATGATGATGATGATGATGATTATTATTATTATTATTATTGAAGAATTACTTGTCTATTATTATGATTATTATTATTATTATTATTGAAGAATTACTTGTCTATTAATTCTGAAAGGTTGAATACCATAAAAATACCTTTGCTATCTAATTATGTGGTTCTCAATCATTACTTTAGTGATAGATGATTTACCCTTTAAATTTATTTAAAGAAAATTGTAAGAAACTACAGTTAGTAATAATTATTAAAATGTATGCCTCAATATTATTATCATATTATTAATTTTCCAATTAGAATTTATGTTCTAACAAGTTAAATATATTTTCATTATTATTATTGTTAGTCATTGAGTTACTATTTATGATTTAAAGCAGTGGACTTCAACCTTTTCATGCCTGCAGACAAGCAAAAATAAGGATAAGGTTTTGCAGACCAGAAGAAGTTTATAGATAAATTTTCTTAAAGATGTAAACTGCTTAGCCTTAGATAAGTATAATTGTTATATCTGACCAAAACAACACATTAGTTACTGTGTATTGTAATGGTGTTGCTAACCCTCACATGCTGAACACTCTTTCTCAAGTTGTGCAGTCTTACTGCTATAGAAAATAGTACAATAACAATCATTATCATTAATGTGCTTGCATTTCTACATTTATTATTTCATTGTTAAAACATACAAGAATAAAATGTTATTCATGTGAATGTTCAGAAATATCACAGCTAGTGTAATTACATGACAATGATTATGATAAATGTAATATATATATATATGGAGTTTGTATAATAAAAAACTTGTTTTTTAATTTTGATTTTTTTTAGAAAAATAATAAAAATTGAATCCCCCCCCCCCAATAAACATCATAAATAGAAAAACAATTTAATTTATGTATGGTGGATTAGATTTTCTTTTCATTCTGTTTCTTTTTTTTTAATCAGGTAAAAATGTGATGAAAAAATAAATAAAAATTGTTTATATTAATTAAAAGTTTAAAATCTTATTATTTTGTTATTACAAACATTTCTGCCAGTCTAGCACAGACTGTTAAAAAACTTCTATGGCCTGGTGCTGGTCTGTGGACTGGGGGTTGAAGCCCACTGATTTAGATTATAAATGTATTTTACTATTACTATTGGAATCTTATAGTATGTACATTTGTGCAAGTTTAATTTTGAAACATATTTACATATAACCGAACACAGTTTTATGATTAGTTAGAATTCATTATAACATGAGTTTATTATTAATATATTTTATTAATTATCATTATAATTTTATATATCAGACTGAACTAGATTTCATTGTGATATGTATGGTGATACTTTAGTATAGTATTTCAAACCACTTTCTAAATTTTGACACATAAAAATAATAAAACAAGATAAAATAAAACAATTTTTATTGTCTGCACTTTAGAACTTTTGCAAAACATGTTTGTAAACAAAAATGTATCTTTTATATCTATAATTCCTATCAAATGAAATTATTATTAATAACATTTTATTTTCTGAGTAAACTTTTAATGAAATGTGGGGCCAAGTATTAGGACAATTAACAACTAGTTAATATGAATATTTTTTATTAATTAATAGAGCTTATTTGCAATACATTCTAAATGTGTAAAGAAACAATTGTATCAATGGATAGTATATATATATATATATTGAAGCACGTAGGATCTGAGTTCGATCCTAGCTTCATGATATCTAGCCATAAGCTCACTTCAAACCCTAGTACTAATCTTAAATTTCCGATGCAATGGGGCTTTATACGTTCTACCCACGCTAATTTCCATAAAGAATAATTTATTTCATAAATGCGTATTAAAATTAATTTTAATACGCATTTATGAAATAAGTTATTCTTTATGGAAATTAGCGTGGATTGAACGTATACAACCCCATTGCATCGGAAATTCAAGGTTACTACTAGGGTTTGAAGTGGGCTTATGGCTAGATGTCATGAAGCTAGGATCGAACTCAGATCCGACTGCTTTATTTCTTTTCACTTCATACATATTTAAGAGAAAAGTTATGTGATTTATAACACACAACTGAGATGATTTCATAAATTAAAATGTCATTTTGTAATTTTCTTTCTTATAATTAAATGCTTTCAAGATTATTTTTTAAATGTTCATCAGTAAAAGATTCGTTAGTTAAAATAATTATTTAAATATATATAAAATTAATTATACGTGTACTATATCAGCATATATATTATACGTTTGTGTTATACGCGTTCATGACAGTAGGAAAATTATCGTTAGAAAAGTAGTAAGAGCAGATCAAAGCAAGGGGTAAATAAATGAAACATTTTGTCTGTGTCAAAATTAATTATATTCATCTCAGTTGTTATGATTTAAAATATCCAATGATATCATGTTAAAAGTTTTAAATTTCAAAGTATTGCTTGCTAGCACATATATTAAATGCTCACTCCGTATTCTTAGTAGCCTCAAAGCAAGGCGAAGACCTTCAAACTGGGAATTATCTGTCAAGTGGTCCGATGCAGTGTGACATTACGCTTTAATGACAATAATTTCTAGAGTAACCTCAAAGCAGGTGAAGACCTTTTGTGTACACCAAGCAGCCAGATGCAGTTGGCAAAATGCTTAAATGGTTTACACGATTTTATGCTAGCAAGATTAAAAATGATATCAACAAATAAAAGTTCTTGTGTAATATTAATTTTGACATTTTTTTCTTTGTGTGTGAAAGCCTCATGCTTAGTGAAAATAATATTTGAATCCCTATATTTAAACTCAGGCCAGGAACACGTCAGTTGTTATTAAATAATAAACACTCATCATCAATAAAATTGTTCTATCAAAAATTAAGTCAGTCATATGTAGTTTGGGGGTCAATGAATTATTTCACAGGCCCTATTGATCTCATTTTGCTCACTGGCACCCATATAAATAAATTTGTCAGCAAATTTGATTGTCAGCACAGTAGTGGGTCAGTTGTCTAAATAATGAAAACCAAATGTGTCCAATACAATTACTTGTACTACCTGCTAATATATATATATATATATATATATATATATATATATATATATTAGCAGTATATATATATATATATATATATATATTACTAATCATCTCTATAGTTTTTTTTTCAGACATGGGAGAACAGTTGAACAGAGAGAAAGTGAGTAATGTTTGTTTCTTATCTTTAATAGTTTTTTCTAAATAAAATACATGTCTCATTCAAAAAATTTATAGAAAGAGCTAACCAAGAAAACGTAGGCAAACTAAAACTAAGCTAAAAAAAGGTAGATTACATAGATTGAGGAAATAATAATCAGCAGCTAATGAAGATAGGGACAATGGGGCCAGTAGTCAGAGACCTAATTAAATGTACTGAAGAAAAAAAATATTATTTAAGTACACAGAGAGTGCCATAAGTTTGATTCACATTGTTTATTATATTATTTATTTAATTTCAAAAATGGGAAGAGACACTTTACATACTATCCTCAGAGAAATGAGAGAAGACAGGAAGCTAATTATGATGATGATGGAAAGGATTTTAAGGCTTGAGGAAGCATGAGGCATCCAAAATAACTCAAAACCAGAGAATGTAAAGCATCAGCAATAAATAAATCCTTCTGAAGCCCCAAAAATAGATGATGAAGATGATCAGACCACACCAAAAGAAGATGACAGCAAACAGGGGAGAAGATGAGCCAAATCAAGAAATGGTCGAAGAAGCTGATATAAATACAGAAAGGGAAAAAGATGTTCAGACCACTAGTCAAATAAAACCAAAATTAGAAATGGGACGGATGATGAATCCTCAACTTAGCATGAGGACTTTACAGATGCCATTCCCTGGATCCTCAATACAGACTCAAATTTTTAAAGGAGACCCAGGAGAGAACCCCATCACTCATCGTAATAATGTTAAAGAATTGTTTTTTGTGCATTCAGTCGCAGAAAAGACCATAGAATTAATGACAGCAATAGATTACAGGAACTTGACACAGACAAGAAAGGACCAAGACTATGACCATTATCAAAAGTTAAAACCATATGTGCCACCTGATCCAGGGAAATAATAGGACAACCATTAAATGACATATATATATATATATATATATATATATGTATATATATATATATATATATATATATATATATATATATACAGATGACCGACTAACATGATGACCATAGGGAAATGAGACTTGATTAACGACCTATTTATAAGCTAGATAATATTTAAAAAAATGATAGCAATGAGACATGTATAATTTTTGTAGTTTGTACAGATGATATTCACGCTAATGTTCTTCTCCCAGAGTCTACCAATTAGTCGAGTACACTTATGCAAATGTATCATGCATAAGTAAAGAGATTTTTTTCATTGTTTTTTTTTGAAGTGAATAGAAATGAAGCAGTCGGATCTGAGTTCGATCCTAGCTTCATGACATCTAGCCATAAGCCCACTTCAAACCCTAGTACTAACCTTAAATTTCCAATGCAATGGGGCTTTATACGTTCAATCCATGCTAATTTCCATAAAGAATAACTTATTTCATAAATGTGTATTAAAATTAATTAGTTTCAGATTTAAATTAACCAATTCTATTAATAAATTCATGGTAGAATTATTCATGAATTTATATATTATAACTGCGTGGATTGTGCATATATATTTGTAAATATTTAAATATATATAATTGTTTAAAAGTTTCATTGTGTCAGGAATGTTTGATTTTATTTTTAAATAATTTGTTAAAGTTTTATTGATTAAAAGCTACATTCTTTCGATAAGCTTTCAGATTTTCTCTTTCCAAAAACAACAGTTAAAGTTTTATTAATTAAAAAAAAGATAAGGATTTCCTAATTAAAATCCTTTTCTGATTTTAAGAATTCATTTTCTAATTAGAAAATGAATTCAAGTTAATGAGTTTGAAAGCCTTATCGAAAGAATGTATCTAAAAACAACCAGTAAATCTAACAACATTGATAATGAAAGAAGTGCTAGCCTGAAGGCATCAGAGGACATATATATAGCTCTGAAAAGTTTGGAGAAACAAAAGCCATCTTTGTTGTAGAGAAGTGCAGTAAACTCTGTGCATTTTAAATAGTGTTTCAATCATGGTAAGGGGCTAAATGTCAGGAATCTGGCTATCGGTTCCTGAAGTCTCCTAAAAATCTTCAATGAAGCTGCTGAATCTTTTCCAGACCAATCATGCTGCTAAGATCATGAAAATTCATTAAAATACTGTTCAAGTAATCGACCAAATGCATGCTGATGTTTTTCTCACCTGGACGTGTAAACTAAGGGAACCTGCCCCGGAAAAAATGGGTAATATATTTCCATAATGAACTTTAAGCTTTCTGTCCAGTTTCCAAACTTTACTTTACACTCCCTTTAAGAGCTCTTTTCATTCTATAAATGGAATACTCTGTGAAAACCCTTTTATTTATGCTATTTTTAAATTTATATAAATTCTCTCAATCTCTAGTCTTTAAACTTTTTCTTTTCTTACTTGGTGGTTCATTTATTATATATATATATATATATATATATATATATATATATATATATATATATATATATATATATTTATCTTTATCTTACTTAAATATATTTATATATATATATATTTGTGTAATTTATTAATGTTGTTACTTTAATTATATGCCAATAATCTTTCGACTCGATGAGCTTTTTTGTTCTATTTGCCTCACGCAAATAATATAATATTAATTCTAATAGTAGTTCTCACCCATTAGAACTAGATTAATACAGTTCTATCAATCATCGAGTCGAAAGAAGTTATTAATGATTGTTATTTTTATCATTGGCTAATAATAAATTATTAGCTCCATTTTTAAGCTATGCCACCGCTATTTTCTAGTTTCACTAATATTTATTTATTATTCAAATATAATCTTAAAATATTTTTTGCAAAGGGCCAATAAAGGAATCAAATAAATATATTGTAATTGAACTTTGTTATTTTCTATTAAGATTCAGGAAGGGCACGATGATTGGGGCATAATTAATAAGATTTACGAATACTTTAAAATAATGTTAATTAAAAGCTCATTTGACTTTGATTAAATTGATCAAGTCATCATGTAGAGCATTCTATAATTGGGTTTTATTTTTTAAATGATGACTATCAAGTCATCATCTTCGAATGTTGCTGATGTAGGGCATCATCTTCGAACGTTGCTGACGTAGGGCAATCTTCCACTCCGTCAGGCTAGTAGGTGATAATATTTCTGTTATTTTAAATTGTCGAGGAAGAAAGCACTTCCTCTCCTTTCATATTAGTCAAAGGGCATAAGACTTGTCAGATTCAAGCTGCCAGAGGACTTCGATCATCGACTAGCTATTATCTTTTATTTTATTTTATAGCTCATAATTCATCAGCACTGTTACCTCTCTGTTCCAGTAAAGCCCACTCTGATGCTCGTAATTCATAATGATATGATTTAAATTAAAGTCCAACAAATTCTCCATTATATCTCAAAATAAGTTTTCTAATAAAGATTAAAGTTATGCCCTAAAATATGTATCTTGCTTTTCATGAATGGATTTGCGAATGCGAAAATAAATATCACATTCTTTCGTATAAAATTAGAATAATAATTTCCTTTACTAATGAATACCTTTATCTGCCTTTTATTTCTTGTTGGGGGCATAGACATAGACTTTCAAATATTGTGTAATATTCATTGGCATATTAAGGACCGCCACTTGTATTATAATTATAAACTTTGTTTAAGGACAAGAATTAATTAATTTAATCTTTATTTAAAATTCAAACCAAACAAATTATTATTATTAAATATTTTCTAATCACACTTGATTTCTTAGTTCTTAGTTTTTTCACAATTATTTTAATGTTAATACTCACTGTCTGTGTTGGCAACCCGAACATATACATATGATTCGATTTAAAAATTATCTTAGTTAATTGATTATCCATTAGTGTCAGTTCATGGGTCTATGATCCTCACTGTGCCGTCGATTTAGATTTCTACTAATCTGAGCTGGTGAGTTGGGTTTGAATTCAGTTTGAACCAGCTGAGTTTGGATCCGACTTGCAGTTCTTTTGGTGGGTTTTTCGATTGGTACAATATATTGTACCATTTATTTATATACGGTGCAAATATATTGGCATTTGATAAAAGCTAAAAAATAAAAGTAAATTTAGATTTTTTTTGACTATAATTTTTTTTTTTTAAAAAAAATGTACAATGAAAGTTAAATTATTCTTTCATATTTTTTTTTATGTAATTAAAAATGAAAGTTAAAATTGGAGAGAACAAAAGACACAGATTACCAATGCAGATAAATTAAAAGAATTCCAAAAGTAAAAAGATAAGCTAAAAGAAAAATAATTTTAGCTAATTAAAGATGGATGAAAGATTTGCTAAAAAAAAAAAACTTTGTAACAGAAAAATGAATAAAGACTATACAAGATTATGAACCAAAAACACCATGATAATAGCATGTGCAGAAGTCTGAAAACTGGTCCTCTAGTATAAAAAGGCAAAGACCAGTTTGAAGAATGTCTTGTTTTGTTTGCTTCTCTAGTTAGTCCTGGATAACAATAATATATCCAGGATCACTTCACTGAAATAATTCGGCATGTCAGAGTGAACCGGAGCTTCTGCAGACATCGTCCCTGAAGATGTACACCAGAAAAACCTTTGTGACTGCCTAGGAGAATGGACCACAAGATCAAATAATAACCAAAAGGCTGAGCTCATTCTACCCAAAAAACTTTGCATAGTTATCTCTTACTGAATTCACTAAACTTACCGGTAAGTTATACTTCATTATTCCTGATTGTGACAAATTTAACCATTTTACAAACAACTCGTAAAAAAATAAGCTTATAATAGGATCCCGATATAGACTTTCGTGTTATTGTTCAAGAGACTCTTGTTTTTCCCAGAACTTTTTAATTAATTATTTAACTGTTATTTTTTATTAATATTTCATGTCTGAATTAATGTGTGTTCTCTCCAATTTAGTTGATTAATAATTTCATTTAAACATTTTAATCTATTAGAATAAAAATATTTCTAATACCAATTTTCATTTGTACGTTATTAATATTTATTATTAAATTTATTATTATTTTAGTAAGATTTAAAAATGTAATTTACCTTTGCCGATATGTTTTGAATAAGCCCCGGGAATAATAATATTTAAAAGATAATTCTAGTTTATGGTAGAATTACCGATTCTTAAAAGCATTTTTTCTTTTTAATTTGCGAGTTGTTATGTGATGGTTTCAGTGGGTTTTTTTAGAACTCTGGCACCTTTCAAATAAATTAAAAACTGATTATGTCAATAGCATAATTCTCAAAAATTACTAGGCCGAGTTGATCAGGAAATATAGTTATGTTTTTAGAAATAGAAATACAACTTTCATCTTTTTTTGCATAACTTGATCAACTCACGCATTTTATAATGCGTATAGAGGCCTAGCAAAACGGAAAAAATATAATATATATATATTATATTTTGCAGGTTCAATCATGTTAAATATTTAAATATTAATATACCAACATTTTGACTTGATCATACAAGTCTGTATATTAATATTTAAATTTTTTAACACAGATGAACCCACAAAATATGTATTTTATATATACAACCCATGAAAATCTTCAAATCAATGCACACACACACACATATATATATATATAAAAGTAAGTATATTTCTATTTGCTTACCATTTGTTATGTTTAATCTCTGTTGTAATGTTTTCATATTGTTGATAATGAAAGAATACTATGATTAAAATGTAAGGGATCATGTGTAACAGTTTTATTAGATAGAGTGAATGACTGAAAAAAGCTTAAAAGTCTGAGTTCAAACCCCTACTATTTATATTTATATGACATGCATATATATATAGTACCGACACACTCGTTAAAAGATATTTATCATGCGCAAATTAGTTGAAAAAGATTTGTTTAAAACAAAAAAAAAATAAAATATTAAAAATAAAATGTATATTTACATCTAAAAAAAAAGTTTAAAAGTTTGAGAAAAAGAAAAAAACAAAAGACAAGGGGTGGGGTTTTTATTGAGATAAACGATTGAAAGTTGAGGAAAAGATTTCAGAAATAGAGAATAGATGAAGAAAAGTGATTAACATTTTTTTATTAATTTATAATATGAATAGTATTATTTATTTATGGTATAAATAGTTTTGTACTTGTCTTATAATATTAAAGTAACAGAATGTGTGCATATATAAAATAAATGTTAAAAAGAAAGGAATTTTCTCAAAATAAAACAATTGAATGCTAATGTGAATAAAAGAGTTAAAAACTAAAAATCAAAACAAAGGGAAAATATAATTGCAATGGCTAGTGATAAGTAACAAACAAAATAAAAATTATTACTATTTAATTAAAATATAAATCTATGCTAAAAGAAAAGGAACAGAAACCCAATAGGAGCATAGTAGAATGTCTGAGGGTTCCTAAGATAAAGAAACACTGGATATATAAGGGAGAGCTTGGTATTACTTAAACTATTATAATTATTATTATTATTATTATTATTATTATTATTATTATTATTATTATTATTATTATTATTATTATTATTATTATTATTATTATTATTATTATTATTATTATTATTATTATTATTATTATTATTATTATTATTATTATTATTATCATCATCATCATCATCATCACATTATAGTAATATATTATATTGAAAAACTTAATCAAATATGTCAAAGTTGATCCTGTTAAATAAAAAAATGCATTGCTGAACCCATCAAATCATGTGGCCAGTCTGAACCGTCACTGCAGTAACACTTGCAGTTAGTTCAAAGAAGAAAAATTCTCATTTGAACCTGTGAATCAGCAGAGTATTCATGTCCAGAACAGTTCATATGTTATCACCAAAAAAATAAAAAGCCTATGAGGAATCACCATCAACCAGTTGAGCAACAGAATTAGCAAAAGCTATGTTTCTTTATTGTGCATACTACAGGATAGAAATCCTAGGTAAAATCATTTATTTCCCCATTTATCTTTAAACTTTTAATTACACCCATTGAAAACCAGTGAGATTAAAACTTTTAAAATTTATAAAAACTATTAATTTCTAGGCTATTACTACATACATTAGCTTTCATAATCAGATGGTTAAAATCAATTCTCATTAGGGTTTGTGTGTACTTTAATTAAATATGCTTTTATTTCTACTTGTATTATTTGAATGCATATGATAAAATGTATTAAATATCTAATGTATTACAAAAACATATGTAGGCATTTATATTATTGGACAAGAATGAGAAGTTAAAGAAAGAGAATGGGGGTATAAAAATATTTAATTATTGTTAGTGATTTGAGCCAATATTAAAAGAAGAGGGATATTTTAGGCAATAGATTTTGAATAGTGGCAATGTTTTCCTAATAAAATAACTATAATATTGCGATTGAGAAATGGAGGTTTATAATTTGGGCAGAGAATTTGGAGAAGTTATAATCCAATGATCTGGCTAGGAGGGCAGGTACTAAATTAGTTGCTGGTTGAGCAAGCATGTTAATTACATTGTAATTGACTGGCGCCTAAAGGGTTTTACATTAAAATAAATAAAGTGCTTGAATGGCCAGTGTTATAATTTGGTAGCAGACTGTTGGTATTAGTGATAGCTTGCTATCAGTGATTTTAATATCTCCACCTGATGGACCAGAAGCCTTCAAAGACAGTGAGAGTTAAAAGGAAAAAAAAATAAAAAAAGAGATGTATTTTTCTTATTAAATTTAAAAAGGCAGGCAGTACATATATATATATATATATATATATATATATATATATATATATATATATATATATATATATATATATATATATATATATATATATATATATATATATATATATATATATATATATAGTAACAGAATAATAAATAATAATGATAATGGATTTACTATTATGCTAGCTGAAATACTTTTTATAACTAAATAAGGAAGACGCTAATATAGGAATAAGAATATGGCAATTTACATATCATGCCTAACTAATTAAATATAACACCACATCCCATTTGCCACTATCATAAATATTGATTCTGTCACACTAATAATGAGATAAATTATCTCATTTCTCAACACCCAAAATAAAAAAATGGAAATTAAACACTGTCATCATTTAAGATTTAAAATATTTCGATATTGAGAAGTCATTTTTAACCACCAAAATATACTAGCCATTGTCATCAGATAAACCAATATTAGATATAGCAACTGAATAAAATTTCTGTGAAATCCATGGAGTGCATTACGCTTAACTGCAATAATAGGTTATTTTAACAAAGAATCCTTCCCATTCCTCTTTCCATATAGATAAGACTATTCATGGTCACACACCCACTGGCACTATTTATAATAACTTTAATAATTTATCAAACAAAGTTAATAAGTTGAAAAGGGGACTTGATCACTTTTATTCAGGTCAGCTAAGTACATGTGTTTTCCATGGGCACTGCTAGATTGATTTAAACCTAGATAAATATTATCTGTCCATCATGTACTGGGTTCAAACCCCTCAGTACATATTTTACTACACATGGCTTAGATGACTAACAAACAAAAAATGACATTTTTATATTTTATCCATGTCAATAAAATTATAAGATCCCAATACCATAATTTATATATCCAACACTCCTATTGATATTACTAGCTCAGTTTAAATATAGTGATGTATGGATGCAAGTATACTCTTACTAATGGCTTCCAAACACCCATAGTGAAGACCATTACTTAGTTATATGGCCATTAGACTTAGTTACTTAAGTTTCTTATTTATTCCAATACAATGATGATGATAATTCCAGCCACATCTTTATAATAAACTAATAACAACAAATCTATCTTTATAAACTTATAGGTACTTTTTTAAAATCATCTTATGTTAAACTGGGATTTAATTATAATACTCACAAGCATTTATATACATTTATGGCTATATTTATTAAAAATACTTTTATAGTTAAATATGATTCAATCATCAATATTTACTAGTGATGATGAATGATCATCATGAATCTCACCACATGATATTCAACTTTTTTATAAACCCCTATTTACTAAACATTAATTATTTTTAAGATTTGATTTAATGATTATTATTTATTCAATGATGATGGTGATCATAACTCTTGGACCCAATGTAATTTTAGCTTTTTATTATAAACATATAATACTTGAAAGACTTGGTTATATGTCAAGTGTAATCCTTAAACATCCTTATATGTAAATCAATATCCTATGCTTAACATTTATGGGTAATGATGATCAATCAAAATGATAGAATCAAAAAAAGAAAAAATGTAACAATATTAATAATAATAACTCGTTAACCAAATATGGTATAATTATATTTATTAACACTCTACCTTTTTATTTATAAATCAAATTTACTAATTATACAATTGAATTTATGAAATGTATAATTAAATAAAATATTTTAATACTATATGTTTAATCAACTAATTTTATATAACTGCTTTTATTACTACATATTTTGAAATAAGTTAGCTTAAAATACACATAAAAATATTATATTGAATGTTTATTCAAGATTTTTCCTACTGATTATATTTCATAAAGGTAAACGCCATTTATATAATGTGTGTTTTTTTTTTCACTTTCATACATATGTTAGGTCCTGCTTTTCAATTTGCTGTATTTAAATTAACTATGCCTAACCTATTTTTAATGGATGGGAATAAGCAGTCACACACACACCCTGTAATATGTCAACATATATATTTAAAATGTGTACCTACATATTATGGATTAATACACAAATCACATATATAAAAAAAAATTATTGCAACCTTGAGTAAAAAAAAAATTATATCAAATTTAATATGCAAAAATAAATAGTAAAAAAAAAACATTATAAAGCATAAATTGATAGGTTGCTCATTATCGTAATGAATGAAGAACAATAATAGAAAAAAAAACATTTTAGTATTACAATATATGTTTAAAAATATCAAAAATAATGAAAATTAAGTTTAATGAATTTAAACTGTGTGTGTGTAAAGTTATGTAGTATTGAGAAGAACACAATCAATAAACAAACTTTTAATGTTTCTGTATCAAAAGAAAAAAATGCTTGACTGTGGAAATTAAAATTTACTTTTAATAAGTAAATAAAAAAATAGTTAATTAAATCTTAAAATTACCCAATTCATTTTTCAGTTCTTATTAATGTCCCAGGTTTATGTTCTCCCAATTTATAGCTTCAACTGATTGGTTTGCTTGTTTCTATCATATTAAAATAAATACTGCAGATACTTTTAGATAAATGTGAAGAAAACTTAAAAAAATAATTTATTGATTAATCGAGGTTGTTTGTATGGCTTTATACATCTTCTTACTTCTTCTCTTCTTTCCTCTTCTCTTTCCATTCAAAGATGTTGATTCTTTAATAGGCCAGGAGACAAATAGAAATCCTCTCAGATAGTATATGTGGTTGGCTTTGAATTCAGCCATTCTTTGGTTATGGTAGACTGGTATATGAGTCCATAGATAGATCAGTGATTTAACCCATAATGTAGGATTTCAAAGAACAGAAACAGTGAGTTTAGAACAGCATGGATTATTTCACACATAACCAAAATATTTATAAGTACCATTTTATATTATATTAACTATTTCTTTAAAAGAATCCAGTTTAAATCCATATCTCTAGACCAATTTTATGCTGATTTTAGAGCAAGAGTCATAATTTCTTCTGAGCTTCAAGAAACAGGTGAAAAAAACTGTTTAACTTTAACTGTCCATCTCTTTCAAGGTTTAAAACAACTAAATCTCTTTTTTAATATTAATGAATGCATCTCTCCTTTTCCATATTAATGACTGCCTTTCTTTTTTAATATTCATAACTACATCTCTCTTTAAATAGTAATGACTACATCTCTTTTTAATAGTAAATGACTGCCTTTATTAATATTCAGCCCCTCTTTATATTTCATCTTTCTGATTAAAAGGCCAACTGCAAAATACTGTTCTGTTGAGATAAAAATCAGTTTCACAAACTGATGTTCTATCACAATTAATAAGAAAATTAATAATTACATTTATGCTGTCAAAGCATTTCCCCATTTTTTTAGGATATCTAAGATCCAGATAATACAAAACAATAAAGCTTGCAATCTATAGTCAATAATGATTTGTGTAAAATGTTTTATGTTTAAAAACAGCTGCACTCATTCTTTCACACTCCTATCTACATGTGTGCTTAGTTTAACTACTAATCTATATATTTTTCTACACCTAAAAAATTATGTCAGTCTGTCTGCTTTATTTAATTTAAAAAAATACAGCTAAATAATTTAACATATTATTTAACAAAAATAATATATCAATATATTAAATATTATTTTTTACAACCCTATATTTATTAGTTTATTACCCTATCACCTATAAACTACACATAATATACACTCACATAAATGTCTATACAAAAATTTTTTTTCTAATATATATATATATATATATATATATATATATATATATATATATATATATATATATATATATATATATATATATATATATATATATATATATATATATATATATATATATATATATCATCAACAATTATCAATCCACTGCAGGAGGAAGTTCTCTCCAAGTTCAAACCATCTTTTCCTATCTTTAGCTTCTCTTCACCACATCACCCCTGCACACTTTCTTATTTCATCCATCCATCTCACATGTGGTCTTTTCTGGGTCTTTTACAATCTCTTAGAATCCAGTTTAAAATTTCAATTGTCCATCTATTATCATCTATTCTAATAATATATCCAGCCCAACTCCACTTCAGTCTTTTAATTTTCTCAATGAGATCCATAATACCTGTTTGTTCTCTTACCCATACACTGTGTTTTTGATTCCTTCTTTTTTACTTCCAACATGCATCTCTCCATATTTCTTTGAGGTGTCTGATGTATCTGTATTGCTCTTCTATTAAGTATCCAAGTCTCAGATCCATAAGTAAGAACTGGCTAAAACATTTATTAAAAACCTTTCTTTTCAAACACATAGGCATATTTCCTTTTACTATCAAGTTATTCTTAAAAATTGCACTCTAACCAAGTTTAATTCTATGATTAATTTCATCCATTATATTTCCATCTGTATTAATAATATGACCAAGGTATTTGTAACTGTTAACTTCTTCTAACTCATCATAATTAATGTTTATTTTCATATTTTGAGAAAATCTATTAAACATTACGCTAGTCTTTTTACCATTTATCTTTAGTACTACTTTCCTATTTTCATCTGATAACTCCTGCAACATTTCCTGTAGCTCTAAAGCATTATTTGCAAAAACAATTACATCATCTGCAAAATTTAAATGACTTAAATAATTTCCATTTACTTTCAGACCTTTAGCTTCCCATTTTAATCCACAAAATACTTCTTGCAGCACTGCTGTAAAATGTTTTGGACATATGAAGACACCCTGTTTTACACCCTTTTCAATGTTCATTTTTCTACTATCATTATGTAATATAATTGTTGCTGTTGCATTTTTAAAAATAATTTTTAAAATATGACAATATCCTAGATATGCACCTTGATGATCCAACGCTTTAATCACTGAAGAAATATTTATAGAATCAAATGCCTTTTCATAGTCTACAAATCCTAAGTATAATGGCAACTCATATTCATTTGTCTTTTCTATAATTTCTTTAAATACCTAGATATGACCTACTGTACTAAAACCACTGTTAAATCCAGCTTGTTCTCTTGGTTGGTGGAAATCCATTGTTTTCTGTGGACAAGTTGTAATTATCTTAGTTTAAATTTTGTATAAAACTGATAAAAGACTGCTAGGTCTGTAATTTCTAATATCTTGTTTATCATCTTTTTAAATATTAATAGTAATAATGCATTCATCCAATCATCTGGTACATCTTTATCATTTAGACATTTGGTATATAACTTTAGTAAAAAAAATTCTATTTTTTCACCTGATTTTTTTAATATTTCAATTATAATTCCATAATTACCTGAAGCCTTGTATTTCTTCATAAATTTAATTTCATGTCTCACTTCCTCATTCAAAACTTTGGGGCAATTCAGAAGATATAATAGGTATAGGAGGCACTTGTTTTTTATTACTATATAATATTTGATAGAAGTCTTCCAAACATTTTATGATGTCATCTCTCTTTTTAGTAATAATGCCATCTTTTTTTCTTGTTGCAGATATAAATTTCTTACCAATACCAAAATGTTGTTTTACACTCTTTAGAGTTTTATTCTTTTCTACAGCTTTCCTTGCTAGTTCACAATTATACTTTATTATATCATTTTCAACCATTGTCAACACAAATTTAAAAAAAAATCAAGATATTCAATCATTTAGTGCATCATTGTTGTATATCCTCATATTCCTTCTTTTCTTCTTAAATTCTCTAGTCTGAGTAAAAAATTTATTGGTAAATTGCTTCTTTTTTACCAGCTATCTTTGTTGCAGTTTTTAAAAGTGTATCACTAATTTTTTCTATTAATGTCATTCAAATCTGAATCATGTTAAAAATCTACTATTAGTTGAAATTGATTTGTAAGTTCTAATTTAGATTCATTAGAATGTTTCTAGAATTAGGAATATCAACTGTAAATATTGTTTTTCTTAATAATTTTTCTCTCTCTAGTTTTGCATTAACATGTATATTACATCTTACTAATCAATGATCACTTCCGGTGTTAAATTTATTAAGAACAATACAATCTTGAAATATGCATTTTCTGTTAGTCAAAATATAATCCAATTCTGTTGTACCTTTATTTGGATGCTTCCATGACCATTTCTTTTTAACATTTTTCTCAAAAAAAGAATTCATAATATAAAGTTTTTCTTTTTCTGCAAACTCCACAAGCCTATGTACAATCTCATTTCTATTACCATAACCAAAATTACCTATAACATTTTCATCTTTCATTTGTTTACCAAATCTAGCATTAAAGTCTACCATAACAATTTTCAAATGTTGTTTACTCTAATAAAAAGCCTTTTGTATGTCCATATAAAAAAATTCCATAACTTAATCACTATGAGAACTTGTTGAGACATAAACCTGAATTATCTGCATTTGGTATCTGCAATTCTGCTGTAAAACTAATCTTGCCTCTCTGTCTGATACACCATCAATCTCCACAATATTATTATTCCATTTTCTATTCACAATGCTTTTAAAGTAGAATATATGTCCACTTTTTAAATCAATTGTTTCTACACCTTTTCTTTTAACTTCACAAAGTCCAATAAAATCCCATTTAATGTAAGACAGTTTTTCTTCTAATTCTTGCAATATTCCTTCACTTGAAAGTGATCTGCATTTGTATGTACCTAAATAAAAAGTTGTCATCAATAGGCAGCCTGAGTCCGCAATTAGGGGATTCTTAGCAAGCTCCACTTTTGGCCACCAACCATTGCCTTAGTTGGTAACTTTACAGCCTCCTGGGAATAAGGACCATATATATATATATATATATATGGTCCTTACAATATATATATATATATATATATATATATATATATTGTAATGGGCACATATGACGTTACATTGCTTTTTTATTATTAAACATGAAAAAAATAAAAGTTCCCAAATAAAGGCTTCTTTTTTAAGAATTTAAAATTGGAAATTAAAAAATATCATCTAAACTCAAATATATATATTAAAATCACACAGATGAAAAAAAAATTATTAAAATAAAACTTTATTAAAAATAGAATAGTATTTTAAAAGCAAAAACTTAAAAAGATTTACAGACAAAAATATATCTTTAATTTTGGAAAACACATTAATTAATCATAAAATGAAAATTATTGTTTTAATTAGTCAAATGTAAACTAGCCTTGGCCATCTAAAATGTATAAGCAAAGGTCAGACAGGAGAGAAAAACAATGGAATCGGACCTCGGCGAAAAGACCATCACATCATCATGATGTAATGTCCAGTGGATCTGAAAGGCTACTATAAAAAGTGAGTAAAGAAAAGTAGAAGAGAGATATGACTATATGTGTTAGTGCGGAGTTGAAGGAGAAGGGATTGAAAAGACACACTCTTCAATCCCTTAAGTTTTGTTAAAAAAAAAAAAGAAATGACATTGTTTTTTCTACATTAAGGACCAGCTAAACTAAAAGATTTCCAGATAAATAAAAAACAATGGCTAACTGAACCAATCTCTTTAGGATGGCATGGGAATACACATTCCAATGACAAGCAACGGATAAAAAGGAACATTTTAAAATCGTAAGAACTTTTTGAATTCTAAGCTTTAAATATATTTCTAAAACTCCAGAATACTAAACAATAAGAACTTTAATTCTAAAACGTGTTCAGTATTTAAAATAATTGCAATAGAATCCTATCTGACCAAACTAAATTATTTATTAAATAGTTATAATTTTAGTTGATGTATTTCTTTTGTAAAATCATTTCCATTTATTTATTTTTTTTTGTTCTTTAAGTTTTTATCATGATTTTTGTTTTTTGTTAAATTAAATTATATAAATGTTAAACTTAAGTCAGGCATAAATGGCTATATAGATTTGTAAAGTTATATTAGGGGAGGGTAATATTAGGTTATTTGTTTCATAGTTGAATTAGGTCAATGGATTGGATATATTGGTGTAATTAGTAGATGTAGTATGAGATTCGCTATGGAAAGAATTGCTTTTCACGCCGCACACTTTCTTTTTGCCTATGGAATGCGATCAAAAGTCAGCAAAATGACCGCAGTCTTTTCCTATGGAGTTTTTTTATTGCTCTTATCATCAGATAGATGTAGTATTCCCATCTGACGAAAGGCAATTACTTCTCTTAACATATTTGTGCTGTTGTATTCGTATTACATTGAATACATCGATATATCCAATGGATTGAAGTTAGTTTGACTGCAAACTTTTGACCTAAGGTTAAACAAGGATACAAATATTTTCTTTTCAAATGCAAATCTATGTAGTCTATTCATACTCGACACTCTAAATAAAAATGCATTAAATTTAAGTTGGGTATAGATGCTTGCATGGGTTCGTTACCAGTTAATTATCTTTTTGGTTTTCATATTTGATCAAAATATATAGACATTCAGTAAATACTGATATCTTACAGTGAGTATCTAAGATGTATTTATTTCAGATGTCTTTTAAGTTATTGGTGTCTATGCAGCATCTTATGATGAATGCTATTGGGTTTCTTATAAATTTCCTTTTGCAATTCCACCAATGATTTTATATTTTGATCATTTATGTTTATTTTGAGATGTTTTTGACCATGTAATCTATGTAAGCGATCTATACTCAACATTATAAAAAAAAATTTTATAAATCCATCTGTGCGAACTTATAATAGTATAAAAATTAAAATGTAAATTAAAATCTAAAATAAAAGTTAAATATAATGTTAAAGTAAACAAATTAAAATAATAATGTTAAATTTTATATATATATATATATATGTGCGTAAATAAATGTTTGTGTGTTAATATCTGGCAGTGGCTTATTTTATTCCTTTTTTAATATTGAAATGTATCTTATACAAGAATTTATTATAAAATATAAATCTCTGCTGTTCCACTGAGCTAGTGACAATGGGCTAACGACCGGAATCAACCAATATAAAATATTTTTTTATAAACTTACATATCTGCCTACATTATAAATTTTCTAGGTTCAAATGCGTAGATGGCAACATTGTAGTGCAGATTACGTTAAGTCTCTTACATCCGGATCATTATAATATATATATGAAATGAAGTTTGACAAGCACTAAGGAAATAAATGATATACTTTCTGGATTTATCTATTTATTATTCATAGTTGTAATGTATCATTGGTTTGGTTGGATTGTTTATGCAATTAACAAGGTAAAGTTATGTTATAAAAATTATCAGCAAGATGTAAAAATTGCTGTGTAATAAAATTAAATGCTTCAAAAATATAATGCAAAAACAAAAAATGTAATAATTACCATGGTGGGGGGGGTGGAATAGTATTAAGTCATACAAAACATAGAAGCTACTCATTAATGTATTTTTGTGTATTATTATTTCCCATTAACTTTATAGTTTTCTAATTTTTTGTTCTTTTATAATGGTTGAACTTCTCATCAACTTTTATATTAATGTTTACAATTCCCATAAACTGTTTTTTCTCCAAAACAAACATTCATCTCTCAGTTGGTGGATGGGGAGAACCATTAAAATATATATGTTAGTGTTTTAAATACTATGAAGATGAACCTGAACAACATATCATTTACATTTATACAAGAGTATGTTTTGAAATATTAGTATTAATAACATATACAAGATAAAAAATAAAATAATTATCTATATAAATACAAAAAAAATTATCTGTTGTTTTTCTTTTTTAGAAACCATGAAGATTATAATTATCTGCTGTCTATTGGCTTTCATTAGCTTAGCCATTGCTGATCCAATTAGAGAGGAAAAACTTGTTGGCATTGCAAAAGGTATTTTACATGGTGTGGCATGTGCCTTTGGAGGTCATTGTGGTCAGGCCAAACCTGCACCTGTAGTTGTAGCTCTTGCTGCTCCTGTAGATTATGTATACACAAGTGCTTAAAAATATCAATAAAGTTGATATAATTTATTCTAAAGTATTATAATTATTAAAGTATTGTAAAAGAATAGAATTATATTACTAAATGAATATAGATAATGTATAATCTCTTACATAAGAATTATATATATTGAAACAGTATGATCTATCTTCCAGGTCGTATTTATATAAAACCACCAGTTCATCTATCTTCCATGTCGTAATTATATAAAACCACCAGTTCATCTATCTTCCATGTCGTATATATATAAAACCACCAGTACATCTATCTCTTATGTCGTATTTATATAAAACCACCTCCACTGTTCGTCTACGTTTCGGCTCGAGCCTATTCGAATAAAATAAGTAAACAAAAATCTTTAGATAAATATTTTTTCCAATGCTCTAATACTCTGATTCTTTTAACCACCCGTCAATCCTTCAATCACACAGCTATTGGCATAAGTTTGTTTATTAAATAAAACGTTCACTAAAGACTAGTAGCCAAATGCAAGAGGATTTATGAAGTCTTACCGTACTGTATAACACTATATTTATATGCTGTATATTTCTATTATATAACATTATATTCATGTGCTTTCTATTTGTCTTATTTAACACTATATTTATATGCTTTATATTTTGCTTATTAAACACTTTATTTAATCTTAATCTTTGTGTCCTCCACCTTATTACTCTCTAAGTTTATTTAGCCACTTTCTGTCTGTATTGGCAACTTAAATATATACGTTACATGAATGACCGTCCAGTATCTAGAGTCTAATAAACTTATATATCATTAACTGTAAGAATTTAGTCCATGTTCTAAGCTGAGCTAGAAAAGGGATAACCCTGTGCTGGTGTAAAGTCATCATCGGTTGGTCATGCCGGGGTTTGGGTTTGAATTCAGTTGGCGTTTTGGGAATTTATTCTTAAACGTGGGCTGGGTTTGAACCCGGGTACTGTGTATGAGTAAGCGTGGTGGATTTATACCGGTACAATATATATATATATATATATATATATATATATATATATATATATATAGTACTCTCACTTCCCGATATATAATATAACTTAAAATATGACTAGCTCAATTAAATCGTTATGCTCGGCTAAAATATGTATAACTATCATTAATATATTTTTATAATACTATATCTTATCAGATTTATTATAACTTACCAAAATTAATATAGTTCAATATCATGTACTAATTAAATAAGTATTTATTAAAATCATGAGACTATGAAGTGAAGTTACAACTGGTAATTGAATTTACATTGAGCCAATGTCTTCCCAAGACATTATCTCAATGGCATAAGAATACTATTACCTCTTTATTATCTCATTACTACATTTACAGCACTCTTATGTCTTTTATAAAAATTAACTAACTTCAATAATAATAAATAAATCTCAATCTTTTATTAAGGAAATGTAATTAAATAATCTCAGGTTCTTTTAATTATCTTAAAGTAATAATATTTCTTGCAGATAGGCATGATAAGGGATTTAATATCAAACCTAACTACACCTAACTTATAATAATAATAATAACTAACAATAATAATCTCTAGTGTATAAATTAATCTTATCTATTTTAATATACTACTAATCATTAAGAACACAAGTAAATCATCTCCATGTCTTTCATTTTCATATAGTATCTTAATTTTAAAATATACTAAAATCTTATAATTGTGCTCTTCCGATCTGCAATAAATAATACTATACTCTTATATTGTGCATTATAAGTACTTTGTGACCATTATAATATTATATGTTAATATCAATCAATTTCTATAAATTATATTAAGAAAATACTGTGTTTCTTTCTAAAAATAATAATAATAATAAATTCATATTGTGCAAATATTATGTTTATTCAAATTATCTGTTGTCAAATGCTGTGGTGTAAAATAATGAATTCGACACACTTTTAAAACAACTTAAACAAATTTATTTACATCAACTTTAATAAACAACTTATATACATTATGTACATTACAAGTGGAAACCAAAGAAAATAAAAAAAAATAAGAAAATAATAATAATACAAGATTTTACACTGTTACTATTTCCATATCCAAAATAGATAATTTATACATTTCTTAAATGTTTTATCAGTAACATTTAATTAAGTTTCTGAACTTAAATCTTAATAGATATCATTTGTCATTAGTTAGTACAAAAGAAGACTTTTATGTAAAATATCACTTATGTAGCATATGTAAAATAAACAAACTTTAACAATTAAAATGCTACTTCACTTAAGTATTATTGCTATTTCTATTATAATGTACTAGTATATATTACATTTACTATTAGCATTAATCACATATCAACTAATGTATAGACTGATATAACTTTATAATATAACAACATTTATTGATTATATAATTATTTACTTCATTCTGATGTAATTTCATAATGTATGTCTTACCAAAATATGCAATACATATATGTTCTTTTCTTAAAATAATATTTAAAATTATTCAACAATTTCAAATTTTATAAAGTATTATATTAAATAAAATTCTATGATTCTTTTCTATTTAAACTACTACTCTTCTCTACTTGTTATTCCTATTCCTTCCTAATAAAATTCTATCTACAAATATCATTTTAACCTTATTTAACTTCAGTAATAGCTTACCAATTTTTTAAAAAAAATATACGACTATCCAAACTCTCTTATATCTCATCATCTATATACGATAAACCCTTCAATCAAAATATAAATTTCTATATAAAATTAATTTAACTTATCTAATAAAAATAAAATATAAATATTTTAACCTCTTACTAACTTGAAAATAAATATAAATAACTCATACTAATATAATAAATCAAATTCCTAATATTGTAACAGAAATATTAAAACTTATTCACGAAAGAATCATATAATTATTTCTGGATTTCTCTTATTACGTTGTAATAAATTTATATCATAAATTTAAAGTATGCATATTAAAATAAAACTGTTATTACTAATATTATGTGTGTATATTCTTTAAATATTTATACATTCATTCAACAATCAAATTATATTTGGTTGATCTAAAGAAAAACAAAGCAAAATACATCAAAATATTACTATTATATAATTTTTTACCATAAATGATACTCCAATTTATAATCCGCCACACTGATGTCCTCCAGGATTACAGTTTTACAAAATAATTTCATTTATACTCAACAATTATTCTTTAAAATATTACGTGTTGTATAATTATATAAAAATAAACTTTATGAAATTAAGTTTTATATTAATATTTAGTTACTTTTTAAAAAAAATGTACCTCTCTTATCTTTAATAGATCAATAAATAATTAAATATCTATGTTAGTTAAGAAAAACAAAAGATGTTACATAAAATCCAACGGTGTCTTCTTTCCACCTATAATTGTTCTTTTTTTCCTAGGCACAAACTTTTACCAACATTACTTCCTTTTCCGGTAAATCACGTGTTTAAACAGTTTTTATGAAATAAATGAAAACGTTTTTTTTTTTTTAAATAAAATAGAATAAGTTCCACCATAAGAAACAAAATAATAATTAAAATAGTTTATAGGATCCAGATTCATTTCTTTAAAGAAAAATTATTTAAAAGTTATTATTTCTAGGATTAGTCAATAGTTTATAATGTTCTTATTTAATTATTATAAATTGACTTGGATATCCACGTATACTTATTTGCGCATTCTTTAACAAATATTTAGGTAAGATTAATTTCTAAATTCTTCTGTACGACCAGCGTCCAGACTTTACTATATAATATTTTATTTATAGGTATTTCTTTGCCAATTAAACTTCCGATTTATTTGCCTTTTAAAACTATCAAAATCTAGTCTTTTAAACCACAAAGACTTAACAAGGCAAGTAATTCTACAATTACTATTAATTACCATATCTTTACCAAGATATATACTTAAATTTGTAATTTAAAAATACTTTCTTCATAAAGAAGTATTTATCTTTCTTTAAATATTTTTTTATAAAAATTAATTATAATCAACTTTTAAATTCATATAATGTCCAATATATTACTTTTATCCAACTAGTAATTCTCCTAGTTAATCCAGCGTTTGTTATATTTTTAGTATAAAGTCTCCAATACATTTTATCCTTATACGATGCTTTCCTGATTATTTGATAGTAAATTGAGCTTCGATAGAGACGATCAATAGGGAATTATAAATAAATTAGCACTGCATATTTAACAGTAAAACTTTTATAAATTATTTAAAACTACTCTCTTATAATTTTAAAATGATTATGAGAGCGTCTATAATTTTACTTAGCTATATCTAATAGCACACTTCACTTAAAAGAAATCATAATCATAATTCCCCCTGAACAATTGAACCTTGGTTTTATACCGGAATACATTCACCCACTTGATTGGTAAATTAAACAATCACCTTGCTAGCCTATTTACATATTTTACCAACAATACAGAATTAAAAATAAATAATGACTTATTTAATATTTATTATTTATTACATTATTAAATTCTTAAATGGATCTTTATCATTTATTTAAATCCATTAAACATTTTTTTAAAATATATTTTTTACTTTATTTCACTTTTAACTTTTATAAGACTATTTTTTAAACAAACTAAGTCTATTTTTATACGTTACGTTTTTTTTTAAACAGTATTTTAAAAATCAGATTTAATATTTCACATTAATTATCTTTATTTTTATCTCGTGATAGCCAATATAATATTTATAAATTTTATAATAGAATTTTAGAACAGTTTTGCAACTTTACTATAAAACTTACAAGCATGTGTGTACATATGTCTATCTATCATCTGTTTTACAACACAGATACAAACGCTTGTAATTATCTAAAAATAAACTAACAATTTAATTTTAAAAATAAATATTTTTAAAATAAATAATATATTATAACAACTTTAAAATATTAATCTTTATCAACAATAAATATATGCATCTAATTTTAACTTGTCTTTTTAACTTTTAGCTTTAAACATTTATTTATAAAACTTATTAATGCAGTATTGATCATGGCCAGTTTTCCCAACCCTATAATATTATCATTTTTTATTGAAACGTCTCTCTCAAACATTAACACAATTTCACATATCAAATATTCATAGATTACTTTAATTAAACTTTTTGAAAGATTATCATAATAAAATCAACATCATATAGCTAAATATATCTTAAATTTAAAATTTTTAATAAATTGATACAACAATTCATGGCGACCCATACAAAAGGGCACAATATATATATATATATATATATATATGTGTGTGTGTGTGTGTGTGTGTCTTTGAACTTTTGTAATAACTTAATTATGCCATTTTTTAAACATTAATAAAGACTGGTGCATAAAATGATTTTGTATTGGGTTATAAAATTGTGAATTATATATATATAACTTTTCGATTTCTATCTTTTTGTAGAAGTTCAAATGAAAATCTATTTAAATTAATATGATACAGATTTCTTAATCTTCTATATTTAGTCTTGTTTTGTGTTCATTACTATAGTGTGCTGATTATACAATAAAATACCAATTTTAAACAAAAATAAAATTCTTTGCTGTTTAATAATTTAAATGATTGAATTTTTAAAGTTTCACAATAACATTATCTAATTTAAAAATTAGTTTTTCTTCTTTTATATAAAAAGGTCTTATGCAGAAAAAGAAAGCAAATCTTAGTTTATAGAAATGTTAACATTTAATAAAAAATTATTTAAATTTAAGATTTTTCCTTTATTAAGGTTTGAATAATGCAAGAATCTGCAGTATTTTATGATCCAACTTCGAATTTGAGATGCTTGAATAAGTATATTAAAAATATCAAGAAATGCTACACTATCACTAAGAAAGTTAAGTGTTATCACTTTCTTGTAATTCTATATTATCTAATTACTTTACCCATTCATAGGACAGAGACCTTAACATACATATTAATATATAATGTGTGTGTCTGCAATAAAAAAAATTATTAGGGTGTTGATTTTATTAAAAACATATACATATTTTTAAATGAACTAATAGAAGATACTTGAATTCTTTCATTCATATTAATATATAAGTTATAGCTCTAGAGATTTAATTATATAATTGTTCATGTTATGTGCATATTTAATTCACTTGTTGGGACTTCCATAAAATGAATGAATTAAGTTCCTACACGATTAGAATATATTTGTGTATATGGCTATTAATTATGTAAAAATAATATATTAATAATTGTGCATTTTAGAAAATTAAATAGTTTGTTTATTACACACACTTATATATATGTATATATTATGCCAACTGAAATATGAAATAAATCTCAATATGTGGTGAAATGTCAATTGTAAATTTTACTTTTCTTGTTTGATTTTAATAGTGAATGTATTAACCTAGGAGTACTGAAATGTTACTATGACAACAAGAATAGTGAAGCAAGAAACCTTTATTATTAATTATAATATAAAAATTATGAAATGATTTTCTTCATTTTAAAAAATGCACATATAAATAACAAGAGTTTATAGTTTTGATAAAATTATTATTCTTTCTTTCTTATATGTATTTTGGTTATTGCTTTCACAAATAGTAATTACAAATAATACACATGAATATTTAATGTCTTAAGTATGTTCTGTTACTTTGTTTGTATGATATATATATATATATATAAAACAAAATAAATGTCCACTAATATCAATAATACAATAACGAAACTTAAATATATTCCAAACAACGGTAAATAATTTATAATACAATATAAATAAAAACTCATAAAGAAATATTTTCGATTATATTCATAATCATTTTCAACTCAACTTTCAAAATGGAATCATGTAATACATGTATTATAAATTAGGAATGTATTATAAATTATTTACCATTGTTTGGAATATATTTAAGTTTCGTTCTTATATATATATATATATATACACACATACAGTGTAGTATGGTAGGAATGTACTATAAATTGTTTTAGTCTATGTTGGAGGCAAAGAATATTATTTGTACTTTTAAAACATAATAATTATGAAATTTTTTATTTTATTATTTTTATGTGATAATTTTTTTTTCTTGTGGACCACTAGATAAATTAGACTATAGAGTTATAAAAGAGCATTACCTTAGTTTTGGTGATGTCAATTTAAAACATTATAAATAGAACTGAACAGCTTAAACTCATTCTCTTACATTCTGACTTCAATAGAAGCCAATCTAAGTTCTTTCATATATTTTTTTTTAATTTATTTTTTAAATTATTCAGTTATTAACTATATAAAATGATGGGGTGAGAAGAAGAATATTCATTCAGAAACTTGGACATATTTATCAAGAATTTGATAAAGGAATGACAATTTACTAAAGAAATGAAAAGTAATTCATTGCATTCAAAATCTTCTGAATATTTCTTTACTCAACTGCTTACATTTTAATAATAAGATATAAATGATAACAACATAAAAATGTATACAAGGATTATTTTCATCTGCCCATGTAGTTTTGTAAGATTGATGAATTATTCCATACAGTATATAAATTGGTTTATTTTGTATTGCATCATCATGAATGGAAACTAGCATCTGTTCACTTATAATGTTTTATAAATTAAATATCTGTTCAAAAGAGATTTACATTGCATTGGATGGAAACTGGTGTTTGTACACTTATGATATATAAATTGAATACCTGCTAAATGAAAGGATAACTTGAATATTTGGAAAATATAGAAATTAACACAAATGTGTTTCATCTCAGATAACTTTTCATGATATTTCTATCTTCTGTGGAGTAACAAAATAACAAATTATAATTCAAGAAATAGACATTAGAACTGTGGTATTACTTTGAAGTACTATATTGGAGGATGATTAATCAGAACATTTGCTAACATATATTATTATTATTATTATTATTATTATTATTTAGATATATAATGGTGTAGTATTTATTGATATAAACAGTATTATATTTTAAGTAAAGAATTATTTAATATGCATGGAATATAGGAATGTAAGTTTTTCTAAACTCAAATTTATATACCATAGCTTAATAATTATAATTTCAAAATACTATCTTCTTATTCATTAATTATAAATTATATTTGAATATTCAGTATAATTTATAAATATTAAACGAACTACATCATAGCAAGTATTTATTTATTTTTTATTCTATTAAAATAATGTGAACGAATAAGTAGATTCATGTTTATTGTATTTGATTTCAATTGATTATTTTTTTATTATTTATAAAAATTAGGAATCTCATTGACTCTCTTATATTTCAAAAAGTATACATGTATTACAACATGTTTTGTGTTACATAAATAGACATATTTTAGATTAAGTATTTTATAGGTGTACAATCATCTATTTAATTAAAATTAATTTCAATTGAGAGCATATTGTATAATACATAATTGGATTATATATATATATATATATTGTAACGAGACAGCGTTACATCAATATTAAAACTAGGATACATCGATAAACACACACACACCAGCAAGCAACATAAAACACTAGTAACTTTATTTTCGTAATTAGTAATAGTTTTCTTTCTCTCATAAATACATTTATAAAACACATTGATAAAATGCAGACGGTAAAACGTCTAATTAAATAATTAAAGCCTTTAGATAATAAAAATAATAACAAAAAATAATGTGCTTTCCTAAAGAATAAAAAATAATACGCACTCCTAAAATAATAAAAATAATTATCAATCAAAATCACCACGGGGAATTAAAAAATGTTTATTTTAGAAATATAATTTTAGCTAGAATAAAACTTATAGAAAAGATTTGAGGAAAAGATAAATGCTCGACTTCTAAATTTAAAATAACTTGTATTGTTCTAGTAAAACACACGCACACACGCATGCCTTCGAGGTGTGAAGGAATAAGGTTGGTTGAGTGAGATTGCAAAATGAGATTGTCCCAAAATAAATATTGCCGTTAGCACAAAGAGTGAGTGAGCAGGTACCTCAAACGCGGACCTGAACGACAACTCCAAGAACAGGGAACTATGGGGGTAGATTGGATCCTAAGATATGGATCAACCCTTATAAATACTAGTCAAAACCTATTCAATGATTAAAAAAGGATGGATGATTAATTAATTTTGGAAAGAATTGTTTGGATTCAGTTCGATTCGATTCATTCTCATTATTTTATTTTCCAATTCTCAGTACGCTGAATTACCACCTGTTCATTTATTCCGATGCTTATGCTTTTATAGAATTGTTCTGAATTAGCTTGGTTATTCCTCAATATTTAAAATGATCATCATGAAATTAATACCAAGAGCGTCGACTGTCATGAGGGGCTAATAAACCCTTCAGTGACTGATCGGCGCTCCGCTACTGAAATCTCCGAGGCTATGAAATTCTGATAATATCGCCGTGTTAAGTGAATGCTCCTAATAAAAGAAATGTTCCGTGAAATACCCAAACTCGTCCAGACCAATCGACCGTCGTTGCAACCAAGACAAATCCTAGGTAAATATGTTTTTTATTCTGTTCACTGACTCAATTAATAAACTCGTAAGGCAATCTCGTAATTAACCAACATAAACTTACTCAAATAAATCTTAAGACTTTCCTCGTCATGATAGTTTATCTTTATTACTGAACTTTGTAAACATGAACTCTGAACTTAAGTGAAGCTAAGGAAAGATTAGATATTTATCAAATAGAAAAGAACTTTCTCGTCATTCAAATTGTGTTATGAATACTTATGGTTCTCTGTGGGCGTGAATGTATGTGGCGTGTGTAATCAATCAATTAGTGATATTTTGTAATAAATAGATTAACAATGTTTCGTTTCATATTTAATAAACTTGTTCAATATCTTATCAAGTCGAGCATATCTCAAATCTTTTCACACACAATCAAAATCGTAGTTATTTATTCTGTGATAACTTATCTTGAAGTAGATTTAGTTAATTTTAATTTTCATTTAGTTATTTTATTAATTATGTCACCATCGTGCCGTAAGTCACGATGTTTCTTATTTCACCTTAGTTAAGATAGATTTAAGAGCGGGCGGGTCTATAATCAAAGTAAACGTCAATAAATTATGTTATATACAATAAAGCGGGGGGATGAACTTGTAAGCCTTGTGTTCGGGGCGTAAGCGAACAACCTCATAGGTCAGTGATAACCAATAAACGATCTTTATGCCGTGATCGACTTAGTAGAAAACCTTGCTGATTTTAATTAGCGGACTATGCGTCTTCTCCGGGAGGAGTTATTCGAGAAACAATCAGGTAACAACCTTGAGACACCTTATTGGTCCATGCTGGGAGTTTTGAGCTAGCGGGTGGGATTAGACTTCGAAATCGTTTTGACATGATGTAAGGTGATGCGAGTAGTTAAAATCAACTTAAATAATCGTATCTGGCGCCCCCTTATGTGGATCGTGAATAACTGTCGATGTAAGAAAAAAAAATAAAGCCTTACGCTATGTCACGTTTGTTTCGAAGCCCGTAATCTCGCGGGTTAGTGAGGGGTTACGCTTACATTGGCGCTTCCAACGTGAGGCTAGTATAAATGAAGCTTCTAAACATAAAGAAAAAGCAAATCTAGATACTAGCAAAAGCGGCCGAACTGGGAGAAGACGCGGAAATATTTATGTAAACAAAAAGCTTGGGAAAAAAAAAAAAATATATATATAATAAACAAACGGAACAAAATCGTGGCGATTCTTAACATCGCAAATGAGTAAAACAAAACATCGGAACCGGAGCGAAACAAACAAAACAAAGAAAGCATAGCAGGAGATAAGGGAGCGGACGCCGATCGGTCGCTGTCACCATAAACGAATAAAATCAAAATAAAAAAGAACTTATCACCAAATGGATAACAATATGGAAATCACGTGGGAGGAGACAGGGGAAAGCCCCATAACATTTAAGAAGGCCGAAGTGAAAGAGGAGGCCGAATCGGACATGAAAACCTTAATAAGAATGATGGGCCAGATGATGAAAGAGATGAGGGAGGGTAGAGAGGAACTCATTAGGGAGATCCGGAAGATAGCGAGGAGAGAGACCGAAGAGCCAGAGGAGGAGCAGGACAGAGAGGAAATAAAAATCACCGAGGTAGAAAATGAAATCACCTCGATGAAAATAGAAATCGACACGGCCAAGGCCGAAATAGAAGAGGTGAAAATGGAGGCAATAACAGCGAAGGCAGGGCTAGAAGACATCGCACAAAAGGTGGACGCGATGGACAAAAGAATGGAGGAAATCGAACCACAACGGAACGGACCGGAAAAAATCATGACCGAACGACTAGAGAAGTTGGAAATGAGGGTCGAAAGGGAAATAAATAAACGGGAGCCAAGCCAGTCGTGGGCTGAAAGGCAAGTTAAAATCGAAACCTTCAGAGCAGGCGAGAACGAGAGCCCCATCGACCGCATAGAAAGCGCACGGAACCTATTTTCGGAACCCTCGAAACCAGAACGGGACAAAATTGGTATTGCCAGCACGTACTTACAAGGACCGGCTCGGGATTGGTGGAGGACCATCGAATTCAAACCCAGATCGTTCATAGAGTACCGTGAGGAGATACTACGGAGTTTCTGGAACACCACCAGGCAAGAAGGAATCTACTTCCACATTACGAACGAGAAGTACGGCTCCAAATTGGGCGAGACTATCACCCAATTTTACTACAGGCAGGTGGCCGGTCTCCAACAGCTGCCAGCATACCATATGACAGAAGAACAGATCGTCTCGATCGTAAGACATAATATGCCAACGGACATCAGGCGGATGATGTTGAGCCGGGACGACAAGGGCATCCACGAGATGGGAAACGCCATCGCAAGATTCGAGCGAGCAGAAGGAAGGGGGAGGCAGATAGAGAGGCCCAGACCAGAGCTAGAAAGGAGGAAACTACCACCAGACCGATACTAAAAAAAAAAAAAAGGAAAAAAAAAAGAGAAGAACGCTGCCGGACCCGGACTCGTAACAGGAGCATGATTACTGGAGTACCATTAAGAAACCAACTAGTACTGTAGGAGAACGACCTCGGACCGGAAGAAACAAAAAATGTCGCATCACACCACACACAAACAAGGGGGGAAGGGGGGTCAATAAACCATCGTTTCATTTAAACCAAAAACTAACGCAAGAAAACTATTCACGTTAAATAAGTCAGTATTTCGAAACCATCTTCCCGAAAGCCATTTAGATCAAGGAACATCGCCCGCCGTCAACTAAAATGTAGTAATCCAAGAAAAAAAAACAAAAAAAAAACACGAAGACTAACTAGAGGAAAAGAGAGCCGGATCACGAAAAGTACACGATCACTGTTCCTTCCCTCACCATTTTCCATTGTGCTAGGAGGTACAGAGCTCGGATATTTCGTATATTTATGTTCTAGATTGTTCGCTACCTCTTACTTGTCGTTTTTCTGCAGAGGGGACGTCGGAAAGGTCCATCCCCCTGCCTCCCATTAGATAGGCCGTAAGGAAAGGCCATATAGAATCGTAACCTTGCATCGCGGGACCTCGGAAATGTCCATCCCCATGCCGCCCTTCCGCCCGGGTGCCTGTACCAGATTGGGTAGGATATACCAATTATGGCACGCCGAGCTGAGTTCGTAGAGATCAAATCCGAGCCTGACCACATAACCTGCCAATGTGTTTTCTTTACGTGAGGGAAAGTCGAACCACAGGAAGTGGCCCGGAGTAAACGAGGGGAAAGTCGTGAAGTACGGTGTAAGAGAAAAAAAAAAAAAATTAAAAGTGCGAAACCTCGCATTTTGATTTTTTTTAGACGGAGCGCGGGGATATGTAACGAGACAGCGTTACATCAATATTAAAACTAGGATACATCGATAAACACACACACACCAGCAAGCAACATAAAACACTAGTAACTTTATTTTCGTAATTAGTAATAGTTTTCTTTCTCTCATAAATACATTTATAAAACACATTGATAAAATGCAGACGGTAAAACGTCTAATTAAATAATTAAAGCCTTTAGATAATAAAAATAATAACAAAAAATAATGTGCTTTCCTAAAGAATAAAAAATAATACGCACTCCTAAAATAATAAAAATAATTATCAATCAAAATCACCACGGGGAATTAAAAAATGTTTATTTTAGAAATATAATTTTAGCTAGAATAAAACTTATAGAAAAGATTTGAGAAAAAGATAAATGCTCGACTTCTAAATTTAAAATAACTTGTATTGTTCTAGTAAAACACACGCACACACGCATGCCTTCGAGGTGTGAAGGAATAAGGTTGGTTGAGTGAGATTGCAAAATGAGATTGTCCCAAAATAAATATTGCCGTTAGCACAAAGAGTGAGTGAGCAGGTACCTCAAACGCGGACCTGAACGACAACTCCAAGAACAGGGAACTATGGGGGTAGATTGGATCCTAAGATATGGATCAACCCTTATAAATACTAGTCAAAACCTATTCAATGATTAAAAAAGGATGGATGATTAATTAATTTTGGAAAGAATTGTTTGGATTCAGTTCGATTCGATTCATTCTCATTATTTTATTTTCCAATTCTCAGTACGCTGAATTACCACCTGTTCATTTATTCCGATGCTTATGCTTTTATAGAATTGTTCTGAATTAGCTTGGTTATTCCTCAATATTTAAAATGATCATCATGAAATTAATACCAAGAGCGTCGACTGTCATGAGGGGCTAATAAACCCTTCAGTGACTGATCGGCGCTCCGCTACTGAAATCTCCGAGGCTATGAAATTCTGATAATATCGCCGTGTTAAGTGAATGCTCCTAATAAAAGAAATGTTCCGTGAAATACCCAAACTCGTCCAGACCAATCGACCGTCGTTGCAACCAAGACAAATCCTAGGTAAATATGTTTTTTTATTCTGTTCACTCACTCAATTAATAAACTCGTAAGGCAATCTCGTAATTAACCAACATAAACTTACTCAAATAAATCTTAAGACTTTCCTCGTCATGATAGTTTATCTTTATTACTGAACTTTGTAAACATGAACTCTGAACTTAAGTGAAGCTAAGGAAAGATTAGATATTTATCAAATAGAAAAGAACTTTCTCGTCATTCAAATTGTGTTATGAATACTTATGGTTCTCTGTGGGCGTGAATGTATGTGCGCGTGTGTAATCAATCAATTAGTGATATTTTGTAATAAATAGATTAACAATGTTTCGTTTCATATTTAATAAACTTGTTCAATATCTTATCAAGTCGAGCATATCTCAAATCTTTTCACACACAATCAAAATCGTAGTTATTTATTCTGTGATAACTTATCTTGAAGTAGATTTAGTTAATTTTAATTTTCATTTAGTTATTTTATTAATTATGTCACCATCGTGCCGTAAGTCACGATGTTTCTTATTTCACCTTAGTTAAGATAGATTTAAGAGCGGGCGGGTCTATAATCAAAGTAAACGTCAATAAATTATGTTATATACAATAAAGCGGGGGATGAACTTGTAAGCCTTGTGTTCGGGCGTAAGCTGAACAACCTCATAGGTCAGTGATAACCAATAAACGATCTTTATGCCGTGATCGACTTAGTAGAAAACCTTGCTGATTTTAATTAGCGGACTATGCGCTCTTCTCCGGGAGGAGTCATTCGAGAAACAATCAGGTAACAACCTTGAGACACCTTATTGGTCCATGCTGGGAGTTTTGAGCTAGTGGGTGGGATTAGACTTCGAAATCGTTTTGACATGATGTAAGGTGATGCGAGTAGTTAAAATCAACTTAAATAATCGTATCTGGCACCCCCTTATGTGGATCGTGAATAACTGTCGATGTAAGAAAAAA
>JAQFVV010013056.1:0-85681 GCA_028023455.1 Epiperipatus broadwayi | reverse complement strand
TTTAATATTTTCTGGTGTATGGCACAACTTCAAGATTTAATTACTTATAATTTTATAAGCATTTTGCATATTATGAAGTTACAATTATTATTTGTTTTGTCAATAGGAGACGTCTTTAATACTATTTTAATGAATGTACAACTTCATTAACATAATTTTTATCTTTTTATTTAAAAGGCTGCAGTAGAAAATATTTATTAGTGTTAATATAATGAGTGATCGACATTCATGTGGAAATCGATGATAGTTAGGCCATAGTGCTGACTGATATGTATATTACTTTCAAAATAAGGTCGCTATATTGTACAATACTATATAAAACTACTAGCTATGACGGATGTAATATTATCAATGTACGAATCTATTCTTTCTTAAGATTTTTTTTATTTACGTAGTTTAAGAATAATAAACGACTGTTAACGAATATTTTCGGAGAAAACGTAGATTTTTAGATGTTCATCTTTATTATTGTTTTAGTGCTTTCGATATAATTCAGACATAAAACTTTAAGTAAATATTTGATAAGATTATTCTCCAGCTACATATAGCAAGATGTCATCTTCAGTTACTACCATATTTTGAGTTTCAACAATAGTAAACTTTATTAACCCTTTTAGTTGCATAGTATTACAATGCTATAGCAAGATACATGTTTAATCTTATTATTGTCAGTTCAATTTTGAGTGCTACAATATTCTTTTTTTTAAAGTACATATCTCTAGAGGCAATTTGTACATGATTCTATCCACTTTAGAAATGTCAATTAAGCATATTATTGTCCAATAGGATCATATTTTGAATACGTGTTAATAGCTACTTGGGGAGCATTTTAATTTTTATCAAATTTTATTTTCATGAATCACTTGTTATTTCTCATTATATTTCCCTTAATTGTTTTTAGAAATTTAATATTAAATATACCAACCACTCTTAAAAAATATATGATTACTTTTCAGATATAACAAAGGAATAAACTGAACTATATAACTATCAACATTTTTTGATACTTAAAGTTTACTGATATTATATGTAAGAACGAGATAAAAATGTATTTCATCTCCATTTTTAAACCCAGAATGAGATTTTGCGATGAACTTACAAAACAAAAAATTATGTTTTAAAATAAATAGTCAACTTACAACTAAGAAGAAAATCACAAAATAAATAATAGCATCTATGGGATGGGGGTATTTTTTTAGCGAATCACAAATTCCCTATTACATATTTCTACATTTCAATTGATTTGTAATTTTAAGGACAAATATTTTCAAATAATCTGAATTTAATAATTGTATTGTTGTAATATTTTTCAAAAATAAACATAAATATTTAAACAAATTCTAATAAGTACTAAGTTGTCACAAAAATTAATTATAGATAACTACTTTGACAGCAAAAAATCTTCCAACTCCTAGCACTTTCACTTTATGTATTAGACTCACTGCATTTTTGAAAACAGATTTTAAAATTAATATGTATTATTTATTATCTAGTGAAGGCAAAAACGGTAAACAAAGGCTATTGATAGTTAAAATCACCAATATATCTCATTTCAACAATAATACAAACAAATAAAAGTTGTAACTTTTTAATGTGCTTAGTTTTAGAAAACAATGAAATCACAGTATATTATCACTCTATTAAATGAGTAGACTTTATTGTGTTAATATATATATATAGACTTTATTGTTTTATATATATATATATATATATATATATATATATATATATATATATATATATATACACACACTTTGTCCCCATTCTTATCAGATGAAGATTACTTTTAATATACACTCTAAAATGATTTATCATTTTTGTTGCGTGGGGAATAGTATTTGCATTTTTCATGATGACTAGAAATAATATACATTTGACACTTAAAATTGTAGTAATTGGTTATCCATATACTAAATAATGACAGAGATATGCGTAAGAGAATGTGATCTGAGACTACTGATGAGTGCTAGTTCAGCACAGAATGTGCATATTGGAAATCATGCATCTTTTTAAGTCTTTGATCCACACCCTCCACAAAATGTTAAGTGAATATCAATTACTTCCTACATTGTGCAATAGTGAAAATTACACTACAGAAATATTATCCATTAAGTAAATAATCTCTTGTATAATAAATGCATAATAAAAGTTATTAATATATTTCCATTAAGTGGTTTATGTCAAAGTTATAAGAGGAGTAGTTTGACACTTATCAATTAAATTGTACTAATTGACTCTCCACACATAATAAAAAATGATAGAGATATGGGTAAGATATTGTGATCTAGACCAACTGATGAGTGCTGGTTTAATAAAAAAAGTGCATCGTGGGAATCATATATCGTTTTCACACGTCTTTGGCGATATGCTTATGATTACACCCCTCCACAAGTTATTAAAAGTGGATATAAACAAGTGCCTACCTTGCCAGAGAGTGGTGTAGTGAAACTACAGAAATATTATACTTGAAAATGTATTAAGCCAATTCTTTATATATTGATACTAGATTTTTAAACCAAGATGTGGTAATAAGGTCAGTTTGTCATTGCCTTGATTAAATTATAGCCATATTAAAATTGACTTAGTTATTAAAAAGCTCTTTAAAGGCAAATATTCACAGTCCCGCCTTGTTATCACTTCTGCAGCTTATGCAAATAAATAACCGCTCTCCAAGGCTATTGATGAAATATTGTTTCTAACATACAGATAAATTTCATTCTAATTTGTGAATATTTTTTTTGTAAAATATAACAAGATGGCAAATGTATTACTTAACAATTTCGCAACTCACATTATTTCAAGTTAATTTATATAACTTTTAATAAGTATTAGTCTATATATTTTGAGTTTTGGTTTTTTTATTTAAGTGTTATTAATATAATGAGTCTATAACTCTGTTTTGATTCTTGTAGAATTATGTGAAAAATCTACATTATATAAAAAATATAGTTAGAAAATAAATGCAGTGAAACGTATCCATGCTTTAACAAATCTCCAGATTATATAATGAATATGAAATAACTGATGAATGGGATTCATGTGATTTTTCCAGAAGAATATTATTCCTGACATTACTAATCACAGGAGTACAGTAGTTGCAATAACAAAGACAAAAGTATATTTATATTGGAAAGAAAACTAACATTTCAAGAGTTTCCCAAATGAAATCGATCAAATATCTTAATTTACTGATAACATTTAAACATACTAGTCAAGCAAAAAGATGGCTTTTTCTAACTCTAAACTAATTGCAACAGCATGTTTGAACCAAAAGATATGTTATGTATCGATATACTTTTCTGTTCATCTTTACAATATTAAAGAGATAACCTGAATAATGGACCAGTTACAATATGTGACATGGATCATAATGTAATGCAATATAAAAGTGTGCTAACTTTTATTTAAATTTTATATTAATGAAAAAAAAAATGTAATGAAACTTTAGAAAAGATTCGAACACCATATGGCAGCAAAGCTATGAGTATTATTAATATATCCCATTACTTTGATTTCATGATGTCGGAGACAGACTTGAAAATTAGCTATAAACACACAAAGTACTCTGTCACATTTCTTGTCGTATCTTGTGATCAAGAAATATAATGCCTTAAATAATGCCTTGGAAATTGCTGAATGTAGTTGTTATGCATGACATGCATTGAGTTAGTGATTTAAATACATCAACGAAATAATATCTTTATATAACAGCAATAATATATATATATATAATCATACACAAAAAAGCTCTTGTCGACAAATATTACTTTTTGCTCTTTTCAATGTATTGTTAACAGTTTGAAGACAGAAACAGGTTGCAACTTGCGTATATATATATATATATATATATATATATATATATATATATATATATATATATATATATATATATATATATATATATATATATATATATTTGTATGATTATTTCAGTTAGTGTTAACAGTAACTTTATTTTCATTTTATAGTTTGGGAGAATTATTTAAAGATTAAAATCTAATGTTTAGTTTGTCTTTAAAATAATTTGTAAACTTGTTAGTTTATTAGCAAAATTTAAGATCGTTTGCTTATTTAAAAATTCCATGCTCTGTGTTTGAGTTGGTTTGTAATTCAATATTTAACATCCTTTAGCGTACAACTTCAAAGTGGTATCATTTTGGAGTTCATTATTATTGAGATATAGACTATTAAACAGAGGACGTTATTGGATATTTGTAATTGTATAATGGTTTATATATATATATATATATATATGAGCACATGCTAATATTTGTAATCAAACTATAATGGTTTATATATATATATATATATATATGAGCACATGCTAATATTTGTAATCAAACTGAGCCTTTTTTTATTTTTATAAATTCTCCAAGGGAAAGCATTCAAATTATCTTTACTTAGCACTGTATCCACCCCCGTTAAGAGCTATGGCTCTCTTCTGTGGGAAACTGGACGCCCGATTTAAAAACCTAACTCATGCTAAACATTTATCTAACAGTTAACTCTTAAGAAGAAGATCTTAAATTTTTTAACATCTACAAGTCTTTAAATTTAGCTCCCAAAATAATCATATGGGTCTGAACTTAATTCAGATACACTATGTTTTAATGGGCTTAGTAATTTAATTTATCCAACTTCCCCTGGAATAAAATAATAATAATAAAATCAAGGTATATGTCACATGACTTATATAGGTTGAATTTTCATATATGTAATATAAATAGTATGCTTATTGCTTTAAACAAGCTTTTTTAATTTTACGATGAATGCTACAAAAGAAAGCAAACAAATCATTTTTATCTAGGATTACCCCCATACCCAGACCAGTTTAGGTAATGTGACATATGACTTGACTTTATTATTATTATTATTTTGCTGTTGGGGCTTTTGGCTAAATTAAATTACTATGCCAATTAATATATGGTATACCTAAAGTAAGTTCGGACTTATATGATTATTTCAGATGGAGAGATAAAGTTAAAGACGTGTAGGTTTCTAAAAATTTCAGAGCTTCTACTTAAGAGTTGACATTTAGATAAATGCTAGGCTTGAGTTTGTTTTTTGAATATGGTGTTCTAACACCTATTGACAAGAGCCATAACTGTAAATCGGCTGGAGATAGGGACATTCCTAGATAAAGATGATTAGAATGCTTTCTCTTGTGGCATTTTTTTATAAAAATAATAATAAGTTTGCTTAGAGCTATTACCATGATATTTATATTTCATATTTGTAACAGCAAGCTTTAATCGTCACGTTGACACACACACACACACACACACATATATATATATATATATATATAGTATGTTGATCACATCTACACACACACACATATATATATATATATATATATATAGTAACTAGATCATGGACCCTTAATTGTAAGTTGAAAATATGATGAATAATCTTTGAATAGTATGTTTTATCAGGGGCTGCATTTGACTGCCTTTCTTATACATTGAATCAATATTGTTTTTATTTACAAATATTAACTTAAGCCGAATGATTTAATGCTATTAAAAATAAAAAAAGGAGTTCAATAATAAATAGCATATAGACTTAACACAAAAGAAGTCAAAAATAACTGATAAGTGTAAGTCCAGCATCTACGTAATGATTTTTCAAATTTATTGATATATTTTAAGTATGTCATAGAATATGATTTCCGTGATTTATCAAATCTGATCCAAAAATATAAATTATAGTGTACAATTAAGAAAAGATATTTATCATGCCACTACAACCTCCGAAAACGACAGGTTGATAACGAGATGGGGCTATTTATCTAAGTATATATTCTGCAAAGTTATTTGTTGTTATCACTATATTTGTAATCTTAAAAATTTTCAAATCATATAATATTATGGGGTCACTTGTTTTATGTTTACCACACTCAAAATAACGTCTCAATACTTATAGAAAATAAAACTATTGCAACAGTTGTAGAGTCTCATAATTTTTTGTTTGGCTTTTTTTAAAAAAAATAATCCCTAGCAATCTTTGACAAACTAAAGTAAAACTGAAATTTTTACTAGCCAAGTAATAAGAGGCAAATACACTTATACTGATGAAATTATATGGATAAGTGTGTTATTTAGGGCTTAGATATTACCGAATGTAGTTTCAAGTTGAATATACTACAAAAAAAAAAAACACTAATAGCTTTATCGCGTTTGAAACTTAAAGGCTGCAATTTGACATAATAACTGTAGATGTTTAATTCTAAAAGTAATTTTGTGTATAAATTTGGATACTGACTAAATAATAATAGATATACATATTTTATTTAACTCAGGTGGTTGGGCGTAGCAGTGGAAATATTTATATATGTTCTAACTTTAATATTGCAAACAAAAATAAATATTCTATTCCTTTCCGAATTCTTTGAAATTAGAAAAAAAAAATCATCACAGACTATCTAATAAATAAAAAATTAAAAAAATAAAATCATGTGTAGCCCTTTATACAATTCCTTAATAAGCAAAATGATATTTGACATTCTTTTTTCTAATGTAAACTTTCATAATGCACACATATATAAATTACAAATTTATAATTTCCATAGAATTTACTTCTTTTGATACTAGTTTGCTCAACTTTAAATGAACTTTATAACACATAGCAAAAAATAAATACAATTTATCGAAAACGGTTAATGTAAATATTGACATTAAATTGTTAAAAGGGTGGATTATTTAGAGGGCATAAACTATTGACCACATCAAATATTATTATTCATAATTTTAATAATTGAGATGTAAAAGTGGCTGAAATTTTTAGTTAGAAACGGAGAAACTAAGGAGTAGTCTGATGAATAAGTAAAAGTGGCATTTAGAATTTTAAAAAAAATGGGAAAAATATTTAAAATAACTTGCTTTTTTATCAATGCATTATCATGTACAATTAATGGTAAAAACAATATTATAGTTTAAATTCTTTTGAAGTGATTCGATTATGGTAGTAATCCTCATCAGCCTTAACTGACTTTCAAATTTTTATAAACTTAATGTTATGTAAATTCACATAAACTGTGTATGGCCATATTTGCAACTTGCCTATTAATAACATCATCCTTATATTTATCAATCAAGATTGCCTCTTTAATTTCCTCCTTTTTATGATTCCTTTCTTCCATTAATATTTTTCTTTCATTATTATTAAATGTAAACGTATAATTATAAGTTTCTTCATGGTCAAAGAATATTGAAGCTGTATTAAATTGACTATTTACATTATTTTTAATTTGATTGTATAATAATTGATGCTCTTTCAATATTTTTTCCACAGAACATCTCGATTCACTGATATATGATTTTTGACATCCACATGAAATCTGATAAATTATATTACTTCTTTGTAATTTAAAAATTATACTCTTAAAATTATTAATCAATCAATTAACATTTGGAGGAACACAAAATGAAATATACTTGTCTTTAAATATATTCTTAATTAATTTAGATTGCATGTTATTAATAAATGGGATAGATATCCATTTTTAATTATCTAAGGTATCATTGCAAACCCTTTTCTTATTATTAAATTTATTTACTGTTACCTTGGATAATAAAAAATCAATATCTATGCCATTTATAAATAACATGCAATCCAAATTAATTCAGAATATATTTAAAGAAAAGTATATTATTTCATTTTTGTGTTCCTCCGCAATTCTAAGAGTAGAATTTCTAAATTGCAAAGAAGTAATATAATTTATCAGATTTCATGTGGATGTCAAAAATTATATATCAGTGAATCAAGATGTTCTGTGGAAAAAAAGATTGAAAGAGCATCAATTATTATATAATCGAATTAAGAATAATGTAAATAGTCAATTTAATACAGCTTCAATATTCTTTGACCATGAAAAAACTTGTAATTATAGATTTACATTTAATAGTAATAAAATAAAAATATTAATGAAAGCAAGGAATCATAAAAAGAAAAAAATTAAAGAGGCAATTTTGATTGGTAAATATAAGGATGATGTCATTAATAGGCAAGTGGCAAATATTACCATGCACAGCTTATGAAAATTTATGTAACATTAAATTTAAAAAAATTTGAAATTCAGTTAATAAGTAATTGTAAGAGCTTTGAAAGAATTTAAACTATAATATTGCTTTTACTATTAATTATTTATGTTTTATATATAATATTTTAATAACAGGTGTTGTTGTTTTTTTTACATTTAATATATATATATATATATATATATAAAGGTTTCATCTATTTTAAAATATTTAAATATTGATATACCGACTTTTCGACTTGGTCACACAAGTCATCCACTGGATGATAAAAGGTAGAAAGATGATTGTAGAAATGCTGTAATCACTGATTTGAAAAAAAAAAAAAACATTAAAGTTCCACCAATAGCAAAAATATTAAATTAATGTTTTTTAAAACTTTCCCAATTGGAGGAAGTTTGCATGTATCATCTCGCTTATTGATACAATCTGGCCTTTTAAGTATCTTAGTGGCTTCTCTAATTTTGCACTGGTAGAGATTATCACATCTGGATATGATCCTGGTACTAGAAAAAAATAATTGTATGACCTGATTCTATAATATGGAGTGAGAGTGCTGATGATGATGAGTGTTGTTTAACTGCATTAACATGCTCATCTCTCCTAACACTGATGTGAGGATTACTCATACCTATGTAAGAAGCTTTACAATTTTCACATGAGATTTGATATACACCATGAGATTCAAAAGGGATTGAATCCTTAGGCTTGGTTATTATATTGCTGATCTTTTGATGAATAGAAAATGCTGTATCTTTATTATAGGTTTTGTCTTTTATATATGCAACCTGTAAAAATCTTTGTATCAATATATATATATATATATATATATATATATATATATATATATATATATATATATATATATATATATATATATATATATATATATATCAAAATATTAATATATAACAAACTAACCAAAGGAAATATAATATTATTTATTGGATTTATAAGTCTTTTTTTGTTTATATATATATATAATCTTCCAACCCATATATATATATATATATATATATATATATATATATATATATATATATATATATATAAATATAAATCTTCCAACATGTAGTACTTTCTATTTATATGTATTAGACTCACTGCATTTTTGAAAACAAGAGATTTTAAAATAAAATAAAAATTATGATTACACCTTCCACAAAATGTTAAAGTGAATAGAAATTAGTCTCAAACTTGTGCAATAGTGAAAATTACACTAAAGAAATATTCATTAAGTGTACAATCTCTTGTCTAATGAATGCCTAATAAAAGTTATTAATATATTCCTGACAAGTGGTTATGTCAAAATTATAAGGGGAATTTTTTTTTCTTGTATCAAGTAAATTGTACAAAATGAATCTCCACAAATAATAACGAATGATAGAGATGTGGGTAAGAGATTGTGATATGGGCCAACTGATTATTGCTGATCTAACACAGAATGTGTGATGTGGAAATCATACATCTTTGTTGAGACGCTTATGATTACATCTCAGCTCAAAATAGATATAAACAAGTCCCTGCTTTGGGCGAGAGTGGTGTAGTGAAAATAAAGAAATATTATACATGAAAAAATATTAACCAATTCATTAAATATCGAAACTAGATTTTTAAATCAGGATGTGGTCGTTGTGTCAGTTTGTCATTGCTTTAAATAAATTGTAGCCATATTAAAATTGACTTAGTTATTAAAAACACTTTAACATCAAATCTTCACATGTCGTCTGGTCATCATTATAGCAGCTTATATAGATAAATAATGGCTTTCCAAGGCTGTTGATAAAATATTTTTTCCTAAAACACAGATAAATTTCATTCTGATTTGTGATTATATTTTATAAAATGTAACCTAGATAGTAGATATATTACATAACAACATTGCAACTTACATTTCTCCAAGTTAAATTATATAACATTTAATAAGTATTTGACTATATTTTGAGCTTCGGTTTTTTACTAAAGTTTTATTTATATAATAAGTATGTAACTGTGATTTTATTGACTTAGCATTATTTGAAAAATGGAAGTTTTATAAAAATATATAGATTTCTAGAAACTAAAAGCAGTGAAATGTACCCATGCTTTAACAGACTTCAAATTATGTAATGAATATAAAATAAATGACAAATGCATTCATGGGAATGACAAATAGCACTTCAATATTAGCAGAAGAATATTATTTCTGTCATACCTGATCACAGAAGTATAGGAGTTGCAATAACAAAGACTAAATTATATTTACATTGGAAAGAAAAGAAATATTTCAAAAGATTCCCAAATGAAATTAGTTTACTAAAAATATTTGATCATATTAGTGAAACAAAAAAATGACTGTTCTAACTCTAAACTATTTGAAACAGAATGTTGAACCAATAGATATGACATGTATTGATATACTTTTGCTGTTCATCAATAGAATATTAGGGAGATAGTCTGACTAAATGTCAAGCTACATGTGGTAACCAGTATCATAATGTATAAATATAAAAAGTGTGCAAACATTAACTTAAATTTTAAATTAAAAAAAATTACCTAATGAAATGTTGGAAAAGATTTCAACTCTGTGTGGCAGCAAATCTATGAGTATTAAAAATATAACCCTTACATTGATTTCATGGTGTCGGAATCATACTTGAACATAAATTAAAAATACACATAGTACACTGTCACATTTCTTGATTTATCTTCTGATCAGGAAATCTAGTGACTTAAATATTTCCTTCTAAATTGCTAAATCTAGTTGTTAGGCATGACTTGCACATATTTAGATATTCAAATACATTAGGCTTGGTAGTTGTTTTTTTACTTTAATAAAAAATTCTACAAGAAAATGGATTCACATAATCTTTATCTAAAATTCTTACAATCACCAGATAGGTTTCAAACTATGACTTTCTTTAATGAGAAGATAGAACACCACTATGGCTCTTTTTGCTGGGAAGCTAGGACACCCATTAAAAAACCTAACTCAAACTAAGCATTTATCTAAATGTTAACTTTTAAGAAGAAGATTTGAAATTTTTAGACATCTACAAATCCTTAGATTCGGTTGACCAAGTGAAGTAATGATATAAGACTGAACTTAATTCAGATACATTATAAATTAATGGCCTTAGTAATGTAATATAGCCAAAGCCCCCAACAACATAATAATAATAGTATTAAAATCAAGTCATATTTCACAGGACTTATGTAGCTTGCATTTTCAAATATTTAATATAAAGTCTATACTAATAGTTCTACACAAGCTTTTTTTTACTTTTATAATAAATGCTATGAGAGGAACCATACAGATCATCTTTATCTAGGATTGTCTTCATCCCCAGCCATGTTTGGGTCATGTAAAGTATGACTTGAATTTATCGTTGTCGGCATTATCATCATCATCACTGGAATTTTATAATGTGCACTTTTGCACATGTGTATTTTTTAAACATATTTACAAGTTTCATGGTTAATAAGAATTCATTACAACATGAGTTTATTATTAATATGTTTTATTAATTATCATTATTATTTTATAAATCAGACTTAGCTAGGCTTCTTTATAATATGCATGATGATTGTATAGTTTACACCTTAATTCTTAAATGTGTCATCTTTGGCATTCGCTGGTAACCTTTTATGCTCCCAACATTAGCAGCATCCATTTGTTCATCTATAATCATGCTCCTGTGTGGGTTACATTGCTAGTATATGATTTATATATATATATATATACCACTCTAATTAGTCACTGCTGTTTTTCAATCAGCACAAGTTTTTTTTTTTGCTTTAATTAACTAGTATTACTATTTACTTTTTAATCTGCATTTTGATGGGTCATTTGTTAACATACACTCACAATGTACTTTTCAGATTTTACTTATTGTTAGGTAACAAGGTCCATTCTTTCAATTGTTGTTTCAAATGACTTCCTAAATTTTTACAAATATAAATAATAAAACAAAATCAAACAAAAGACTTGCTTATTGTACGCACTTTAGAAGCTTTACCAAAAATGTTTTGGTCCACAAATATGCCTTTATATCCAAAATGTATTTAAAATGAAATTGCTTTAATTACTTTTTTTTCTGAGTAAACATTTAATGAAATGTGGGATCAAATGTTAGGGGAGTTAACAAATAGTAAATATGAATTTTTTTTTTTTAATTTAATAGTACAGATTTTTACATTTTATATGTAAATAGACTTTGTATCACCGGATGGCATAATTTATATATATATTAAAATTAAGAGTAGATTTCTGATTACTTTCTTATATTTGTTACAATTAATCTCTGTTGTAGTATGTTTATATTATTAATAATGACATAATACCATGACACATGTAAATGATCATGTGTAGCAGTTTTATGAGATTCAGTGAATGACGGAAGGAAGTTTAAATGTCTGAGTTAAAGTCCCTGTTAATTTTATTAAGTTTATATATATATATATATTGTACTGTTTATTTATATATGGTACAAATATATTGTCATTTAGTAAAAGCTAAAAAAAAAAAAAAGTAAATTAATATTTTTTTTTTAGTATAATTTATTTTTTTTAAAAAAAAACGTACATTGAAAGTTAAATTGTTATTTCATATTTTTTTTATGCAATTAGAAATAAAAGTAGAATTGGAGAAAACATAAGAATTCCAAAAGTAAAAAGATAAGCTAAAAGAAAAATATTTTAGCTAATTAAATATGGCCGAAGGATTTGCTATAAAAAGAGAACTTTGTAACATAAATTTTAATAGGAATTACCAGATTAATTATCAGCATATATTTTTTGATAAACAAAAGGATGTGCAGAAGTCTGAAAACTGGGGCTCTAGTATAAAAGGCAGAGACCAGTTTGACGAATGTCTTGTTTGTCTGTTTTTTTTTTACTTTGGCTGGTCTTGGATCACAATGAAATAATCCTTCATGTGGGAGTAGACCAGAGCTTTAGATGACATCATTAAGAAGATGGACACTAGAAAAGCTTCTGTGACTAGTCTTTGGAATAGACTATAAGATCAATTTATAACTAATGGCCGAGCTCATTCTAACCCAAAAAACTATGCATAGTAAGCTACAACATTTTCACTAAACTTACCAGTAAGCTATGACTCTTTATTATTCCCGATTGTGACTAAATTGTCGACAAACCATTTTGCAAACACCATCTTAAAAATAAGCTTATAATAGGATCCTGATATAGACTTTCATGTTATTGTTCAAGAGATTCTTGTTTGCCCCAGAACTTTTTAATTAATTATTTAACTGTTATGTTTTTTTATTAATGTTTCATGACTGGATTAGTATGTGTTCTCTCCAGTTTAATTAATTAAGAATTTATTTAATTAGTAATTTCTCTATTTTAATTTATTAGAATAAAAATATTTATTTCTAATATCAACTTTTCATTTGTACATTATTAATAATTATTATTAAATTTATTATTAGTTTAGTAAGATTTAAAAAAGATAATTCACCTTTGCTAATATGTTTTAATAAATTCTAGGAATAATAATATTTAAAAGACAATTCTAGTTCACTGTATATTGTAATACCGATTCGTTTAAAAAAAAAAAAACTTTTTTCTTTTTAATTTGCGATATATTATTTGACAGATTTCTGTGGATTCTTACAGGAATCCTGGCATGCTGATCAAATAAATTAAAAGCTGATTTTGTCAATAGCACAAATCATAACAATTCTAGGCTGAGTTGATCAGGAAATATAGTTATGTTTTTAGAAATAATAGACAATATAGTCAATACTTAGACAATTTGAATAACAATCAACAATCTCAAACTAATGTTGAGGAAATTTCTTAACAATAAAACTGGAACGTAAGCATTATTTCACTTCTTATTTAAATAATACATGAGCATTTAAAAATTATTGCAGTTTGTAATGTTATAATTGGATATTTATTAGTCTGGATTACATGGACATGTTTATTTCATATTTAAAGAGGTTTATTTAAACTTCATTATATCAATATTTCATTGTCTAAGGTCAAGTTGCAATCTTTAAGTGTCCATATATATTCAATGTACTATTAGTAAAAGTGGATTTCCTTTCTTGCTACTAAAAGGTGAAAAGATTGCCTTGATAGCAGTGAAAAATATTGATTACTGTCTTTATTGTGAATGATTAGGTGGTTACTGGTTAGTTTCTAAGTACATAATTATCCCATTTAGCTTTAAGTATTATTTCACTTAATATTTAAATAATACACGAACAATTTAAGAGTATTGCAGTTTATAATGTTATAATTGACTGTTTATTAATCTAAATTACATGAACATGTTTATTTCATGTTTAAAGAGGTTTATTAAAACTTCATTCTATCAATATTTCATTCTCTGTGGTCAAGTTGCAATCTTTAGGTGTCCATATATATTCAATGGACCTTTAGTAAGAGTGTATTTCCATTCTTGCTATTAAAAGGTGAGATGGTTGCCTTGACAGCAGTGAGAAATATTGATTACCATCTTTATTGTAAATGTTTAGGTTGGTACTGGTTGTTTTGTATGTATGTATGTATGTATATATATATATATATATATATATATATATACATACATACATATATATATATATATATATATATATATATGCTGAGAGTTAGTGTTTAGATCTGGTTTCTTACTCCTACCCTTCACTGATGATAGCAAATTAGGTTGAAATCAAATGTTCTGAAGGTGGAACCAATGAAAGAGATAGTGAATTCTGACTCTTTTGATGTTTATGTAAACATATGCTTGTACATGGAGATTTTGGTAAAGCTCCATCTATTGATCATTAATTGCAAGCGATAGCAAGTTAAGTGATTTATAACTTGTTTTGTTCATAAATGTAATTTTGAAGATTTTTGCAATGATATATATATATATATATATTGCAGAGGCTTTTACTATGTGGAGAAACTGAACTGATATTAGACCCATATAGCTACCTGGCTTGTTAGGCTGAGTTTGAAGACATTACGTGTCTTAAAAATTCTTGCTTGCAAACTGGTAGGAAATTGTTTCATAAACGCTGAGAGTTAGTGTTTAGATCTAGTTTTTTACTCCTACCCTTTACTGATGATAGAAAATTAGCTTGAAATCAGCTGATCTGAAGGTGGAACCAATGAAAGAGATAGTGAATTCTGACTCTTTTGATGTTTATGTAAACATACACTTGTACATGGAGATTTTGGTAAAGCACCATCTATTGATCACTATTGCAAGCAATAGCAAGTTATGTGATTTATAACTTGTTTTGTTATATATATATATATATATATATATATATATATAATGAAGTTTGACATGGGCTAAGGATATAAATGATATACTTTTAGGATTTATCTCTTTATTATTTATTGTTGTAAAATATCATTGATTTGCCTGGATTATTGCAGGCCATCAACAAGGTAAAAGCTATTATAAAAAATTGTAAGAATGCTGTAAACATTGAAGTATAATGCAAGTAAATGTTTCATAAATATAAACCAAGACCAAAGAAGTTAATAATTCTCAAGAAGGGGTGGAATAGTTTTAAGTAATACAAAACTTAGAAGCTGCTCTTAAATGTGTTTTTGTGTATTATTATTCCCAGTTATCTTTATAGTTTTCTAGTTTTCTGTTCTCTTATATAGGTTAAACTTTTTATCAACTATATTTTAATGTTTGAAATTCCTGTAAACAGTATGTTTCCCATAAAAATAATTCATTACGGAGTTGGTAACTGGAGAGAATCATTAAAATGTCTGTATGTTAGTATGTTAAACACTACAAATATGAACCTGGAAAACATATCAGTTAATTTTATACCAGAGTGTATTTTTTAAATATTAGTGTTAATAACTTATAGAAGATAAAAATATAATAAATATATGTTGCTTTACATTTTTTTAGAAACCAAGAAGATTATAATTATCTGTTGTCTATTGGCTTTCATTAGCCTGGTCATTGCTGATCCAATTAGAGAGGAAAAACTTATCGGCATTGCAAAAGGCATTATGGAGGGTGTGGGTTGTGCCTTTGGAGGTCGATGTGGTCAGGCTGCACCTGCACCTGTAGTTGTAGCTCCTGGTGCTCCTGTTGAATATATATACACAAGTGCTTAAATGAATATCAATAAAGTTGACATAATTTATCAGAGTGTATTATAATTACTAAAGTATTGTAAAAGAATAGAATTATAATATTATTAGTTGATTTTTTTCAATTTGAATAATAAATTTAACACAATTTATAATATATTGATAAATGGACAAAAATAATATCTCTTAACATAAGAATTATTTCCATTATATATTAGTAAAAAAAATCACACCATAGATCACTTGAAATAATTTAATAAACTGGTCCTACAAATGTAATATAATAAGCATGTTAACAACCAGCTGCTTGAAATTGGTTTGGGGATAGGGTAAACAGAAAAGCATGTCCATTATATTACAGACAAACACACACACACACACACACATATATATATATATATATATATTATAACGGTCAAGGAAAATCAAAGTAGTTGAGGTCTCACTGTATCGGCCATATGGGGTGCCACCAGGCTATTGGAAACTGGAAAATTTATATAGTAGGTAGATACACACTGTTAAAATCGAACTATTTACATATATATTTTATTATGACTGTTAGCCCATGCTACTAGCTCAGGGAGGCAGAGAGATTTATAATAACAACTTATTAAATATTTTAATAAAGAAAAAGTTTTAATATAAAAGCTTTTTAAAAATATATTTCCAATATTAAAAAAAATAAAATAAGCCACTGCCAGTAATAACACACACACAAAAAAAACATTTATTAATGCACATATATAAACATTTAAAATTGAGGAATAAAATTTATCTTGTTTATATTTTACTATTCATTTTAAATTGGTTATTATATTTTTTAAATTTAAATTATTATTTAAGAAAGTCTGCACAGATGGACATTTTATAAAAGTTTGTTTTATAATGTTGAGTATAGATTACTACATAGATTACTCAATTAAAAACTTTTCAAAACAATCACTCAATCTCAGACTAAAGTTTGTAACCAGACCAAAGCTTGCTTCCTGCTATACAAATGCAACCAATGCAATTAGAAGATTCTAGCATAAAACCATGCTGTCAGGAATTTGTGTCTGCTGTGTGATATTATTTGAAGGACATGATCTTTGTCCAGTACAGGAATGTGTGTCTGTCTGGCAAAGGAATCATGTATATAAAATATTTAAAAAGAAATGTTACATATGGGGGAGAGCAGTCTTACTGATGACTTATAGTCCCTATTCATAGAGCTAAAAAGGGGTCAATTGTGCAGGAAATATGTCTGTGTCCATTGCAATGCAATAACTATATCTTTGGGTCATGCATTCAATTGGGCTTTGCTCTGTATGCTAAACACACTTCACATTACATTGATATAAACACCCATATATCCCTCCACCAACATTGATCCAACCACAAAACAAATAGCCTGAAATTAAACCCATTCAAATTAGATATAAACGATTAAAATATAAAGTTATTGATGTAATTGCAGAGGGAAATTTACAATAAACTCAATGGCACTCATCATAAGGTACACATTGACCCCAATAACTCTAAAGATATATGAATAAATCCATTTGGACACTGAGCATGAGGTGTCATATTTACCAATATCTATATTTTAATCATATGAAAATCAAAAAAAAAAAAAAAAACTAAACATTAATGAATCTATCTAGCTATCTACACCCAACTTAAATGTAATACATTTGAATAATTTAATTAATAAATATTAATAAAGAAAATGGAAATGATTTAACTAGATTAGCAAACTCAAATATATATAATTAAACATTAATAACTGATTTTGAAATCTTAATAAGTCAGATAAAGTTCATTTTAAAAGTTATGTTTAGCTAGTTATTAAAAGTTTGTTAAATTTTGATGAAAGTTCTTAAATTACTTTTTAGAATTTTATAGTTCATACTTTACAGTAGAAGAGCTACCGGTTCCTGGTATCAATTCCCACAAAGTCTTTATTATTTATGCTTTCTGTTTATGCAATCCATAGGTAGCCTTAGCTGATTCAATCCTGGTACTATTTTATTGCAATGCCCATATGATTAAGGCTCTGCAATAGTGCCTTTCATTTTTCAACAGTCTTTTCATTTTATAATAGCAGGAGAGGAAAAGTGTGTCTCCCCCCACTCAAAAATAAAGCTGGAACTGTTCTTAATTTGAATATTTTTTTTTACAAATTGTCCAGATTCACTGAACAATAGTTTCTTGTCCCAGTGATTTTCATTAGAGTCCGAGCATTGTTGCTGCTTATTGGACATTCTGCTTCATAGCAGGAAACAATCTTTAATTTTTATCTATATTTTTCATCTGACTTTATAATTATATAAAAGCCCCAAAGGCTAGTTTGCTTTTCATTTAAGTCATAAAACAGTCATTTCCATTTACTGAAATAATGTAGGAATCTTTTTCATTTTTGTTACTTTTTAATAAAAATATTTGATCTTTAGATCTTTACTTTTTTTTTTATAAAAAAGTATGTTCAAATCCTTTTTTTTATTTAAAAAAAATACTTTTGAAGTTTTCCACCTATGTGACAATATATAAGTTAAACAATCTTATTAAATTTAGCTTTTAGTTTTTAATAAATTTATTTTCATTTACGAACTTTTTTATTTTTATTTTAAATTAATGTAATGCCATATTATACACCATTACAATATATATATATATATATATATATATATATACAATATATATATATATATATATATATATATATAACGGTTACGGTGAACTTGATGGTTGAGGTCTCACCTTATCTGCCATATGAGGATGCCACCAGGCTATTGGAACCTGGAAAATTTATATAGTAGGCAGATATGCAAAGTTAAGATCCAACATTTACATATATCTTTTATTACAACCATTAGCCCATGCCACTAGCTCAGGGAGACACAGAGCTTTATAATAACTACTTATTTAATATTTCATTCAAGAGAAAGATTTAAAATTAAAAATAAATTTTTAATATTAAAAAAAATAAATTAGCCACTGCCAGTAATTAACACATACAAAAAAAAAAAAAATTTGTTAATGCACATATAACTATTTAAAAATGGAGAATAAAGAAGATCTTAAATTTGTTATTATTTTTATATTTAAAATTTAAATTTCACAAATTCATGCAGATGGATATTAATATATTTTTATTTTACAATGTTGGGTATAGATAGGCTACGTAGATTTCTCAGTTAAAAACTTTTCACAAAACAATCATTCAATCTGACTAAAAGTTTGTAGCCAATCCCAAGACTTGCTACCAGATATATAGATGCAACCAATGCAAAATGAAGATGCTAACATAAAACCATGCTGACAGGAATGTGCAACTGACAGCATGATCCTCATCCAGTACAGGAATGTTTGTCTGTCTGGTGATGGAATCATGTATATAAAATATTTAAAAAGAGAAATGCTACATATGGAGGAGAGTGGTCTATATGTTGACTTATAGTCCCTATCCATAGAGCTTCTTAAAAGGGGTCAATGTTGCAGGAAATACATCTGCATATATTGCAATGCAGTGCTATGACTTTGAGTCACACATTCAGTTGGACACATTGCCCTGTATTCTAAACACACTTCACATTACATTGATATAAACATGAACATATCCCTCCACCAGCATCGACCTAATCATGAGACAAATAGCCTGAAATTAAACACCTTCAAAATGAACATAAACGATTAAAATATAAAATTATTAATTGAGAATTGCTGAGGGAAATTTACAACAACCTAAACCCAATAGCACCCATCAAAAGGTGTCACATTGACAACAATAACTTAAAAATATACCAGTAAATACATTCATACATTCAGCATGAGGTGTCATATTTACCGTATATATATATATATATATATATATATATATATATATATATATATATATATATATATAATTATATATATATATATATATATGATAATAAAAATAACTAAACATTAATGAATCTTTCCACCTATCCACACCCAACTTAAATTTAATACATTTTAGTTAACAGATAATAAATACAAATGGAAATGATTAATTAAACATATGCAAAAAGAATATTAATACTTCATTTTGAATTCTTTAGTCAGATGAGAGTTCTTATTTTCAGTTACTCATTGCAAATTTAGAAAAAGTTTCTATTAGATAACAAAAAAGTTTATACTTTCCGATATCTGCAGATTTAGAAGTCCATCATCGTGATCATATACCTAGATTGTTTGCCTTTTTTTTTTAAAATGAAACTGCTACTTGCCATTCCTTTTGGTTTATAACTGTCATAGGGAGGCCTCAGCTGGTTGTCAAGAAATTAAATCTATTGCAGACTCTTACATTGTGAAGTCTGCAATACTGCTACAGTTCATATATAACTTAATAGTCAGCATCTAAGACAACAAAAATAATAATAATCCACTGAATAACAATATTTGGAATTTTATATTTTTATTAGTTTTCCAGATTGATCGAACATGATGTCACTGGCTCTCATGTTGCATTTACAGTCAATGTTGTGGCTTCATGTTTGCATTGGTCATTTAATTTTTTTATTCTCTTATCTGACTATTTACTTATTTGAGTGCACCAAGGGCTAGTGTGCTTTAGAACAATCATTAAATTAATAAAACAATCATTTCCATTTTCTATGATTATAGAAATCAACATTATTTTTATTTTCAAAATATCAATCTTTATATTTTTACTTTTTTACAAAAAAAAATACTTTCAAAAACTATTTTCTTAAAATAGTTTTAAAGTTTTTCATCTGTGCATCAATTAATATGTTAATTATGTCTTTTAATTTTCAGTTTTTAAGTTAAGTTTTATTTTCTCTTTTAATAAATCAATTTTTACTTATGATCTTTTTATTTTAATTTTAAAATAATGTAATGGCATGTGTCCCTGTTACATATCAGTAACTTTCTTCAAAAAAAACAAAAAACATTAAATTTGTTTTTTACTTAGTGTTAGTAATAATGTTATACAAATTGATTATACCAAACTTCTTTAAAAAGACAAAACTTTGGTTAATAATTACAAGAAAAAAAAAATGCTAACTATTCTTTCCTTTCCATCGCAGCTGAGATTACACCTCCTTCCTCAAAAGTTTCCTTTTTTACCATTTCATTATTAACTCAGGAAATTCAAAGAAGTTACATGATTTTAGACTTTTTTTTCTTTAAAAAAATTATGATTTATATTAATTATTACATTTTATTCCTCACACTTATTTCTACATATAAACAATTTTTCTTACTGGCAGTATTTTTATAAGGTATTCAAACTATAACTTTATATAATATAGATAAAAAAAATTCACTTTATAAAAATAACTCAGGATACTCAAGGTTTATTAAACATCAGCCCACGTGAAGAGTCCAATTGTAACAGTCAGAGTGAACTTGATGGTTGGGATCTCTCTGTATCTGCTATACAAGGGCACCACAAGCTATTGGAACCTGGAAAATTTATATAGTAGGCAGATACACACTGTTAAGATCCAACCTTTACATATATCTTTTGTTATGACCATTAGCCCATGCCACTAGCTCAGGGAGACTCAGAGATTTATAATAACTACTTATTTAATATTTCATTCAAGAGAAAGATGTAAAATTAAAAAAATAAATTTTTAATATTAAAATAAATAAATTAGTCACTGCCAGTAATTAACCCATACAAAAAAACATTTATTAATGTACATATAAGTATTTAAAAATTGAGGAATAAAGATGATCCTAAATTTGTTATTATTTTTATATTTAAAATTTAAATTTCAGAAATTCACACAGAATGTTATTAATATATTTTTAATTTTAGAATGTTGGATATAGATAAGCTACATATATTTCTCAGTTAAAAACTTTTCACAGAACAGTCATTCAATCTCAGACTAAAAGTTCATAGCCAATCCCAACACCTGCTTCCAGGTATATAGATGCAACCAATGCAATATGAAGATGCTTGCATAAAACCACACTGATAGGAATGTGCATCTGATGGGGAGATATTATTTGAAAGACATGATCCTCATCCTCTACAGGAATGATTGTCTGTCTGGCAACAGAATCATGTATATAAAATATTTAAAAAGAGAAATGCTACATATGAAGGAGAGCAGTCTATCAGCTGACTTATAATCCCTATCCATAGAGCTTCTTAAAAGGGGTCAATGTCACAGGAAGTAGATCTGCATACATTACAACACAATGACTATGATTTTGGGTCACACACTCAGTTGGGAACATTGCCTCTATGCTAAACACACTTTATATTACATTGATAAAGACACCTATATATCCCTCCACCAGCATTGACGTAACAACATGACAAATAGCCTGAAATTAAACTTCTTCATAATGAACATAAACAATTAAAATATAAAGTTATTAATTGAGAATTGCTAGGAGAAATTTACAATAATGTAAACCCAATGGCACTCATCATAAGGTGCCACATTGACAACAATAACTTAAAAATATACCAGTAAATACATTTAGACACTCAGCATGAGGTGTCATATTTACCAATATATAGATATTTTAAACATATGAAAATTAAAAAAAAAACTAAACATTAAAGAATCTATGTAGCTATTCACACCGAACTTAAATTTAATACATTATAGCTAACAGATAATAAAAAAATGAAAATGATTAATTAAACATATGCAAAAAATATTGATACTTGATTTTGAATTCTTTAGGTCAGATGAGAATTCTTATTTTTAGATACTCATTGCAAATTTAGAAAAAAATCCTATTAGATAAGCAAAAAGAGTTTATACTTTCCGATATTTGAAGATTTAGAAATCCATCATCATGATCACATTCATAGATTGTCTTTTTTTAAAATGAAGCCACTACTTGCCATTCCTTTTGGTGTATAACTGTCATAGGGAGGCCTTAACTGGTTGTCAAGAAATTAAATATATTGCAGACTCTTACATCATGAAGTCTGCAATACAGCTACAGTTCATATATAGTGTAATAGTTAGCATCTAAGACAACAACAATAATAATAATCCACTGAATTCCAATATTTGGGGTTTTACATTTTTATTAGGCTCTTATTGGCATTTTTCCACATCAATTGAACATGATGTCAGTGGCTCTCATGTTTCATTTACGGTCCATGCTGTAGCTTCATGCTTGCATTGGTCATTTAATTTTTTTTTATTCTCTTACCTGACCATTTAATTATTTGAGTGCTCCAAGGGCTAGAGTGCTTTAGAACAATAATTTAATTAATAAAACAATCATTTCCATTTTCTAAAATTATAGAAATCAACATTATTTCTATTTTCGAAATATCAATCTTTATATTTTTACTCTTTTACAAAAAAATACCTTCAAATACTTTTTTCTTAAAACAGTTTTAAAGTTTTTCATCTGTGTGACAATGTATATGTTAAATATGACTTCTAATTTTCAGTTTTTAAGTTAAGTTTTTTTTCTCTTTTTAAAAAATCAATTTTTATTTCCGATCTTTTTATTTTAATTTTAAAATAATGTAACGACATGTGCGCCCGTTACAATATATATATATATATATATATATATATATGCTGTGCCACTAGGCAATGTACATTTGTAATAATTTTATCTAAAATTACTACAAATAAACATTTTCATAGATAATGTAAAAAAAATTAAAATTGATTAATGAATTATAAAATCACTGCAGAATAAGTTGTCAGTAAATAATTGAATTAAGAAACATCTCATTTGAAAGAAATAAATGTACAGAAGACAGAACAGTTTTCTTATTAGTTTAAAACAAAACACCCTTTCCTAAAAGTCAATTCATAAAGTTTTATGAATTAAAGTGTAATTAGAGGGTGGAGAAAATTTAACTTGGCAACAATTAAACTTTAGAAAAAAATAAGAAAGTGGTATTTAGAAAGTTAGTTTTATTAAAAGAAAATGCAGTTAGCCAAGAATGTAAATGAGAAAATTTAAAACTATTAAAGAAAAAAAAAAGAAATCTTAAAAATGAAAAAATCTCTCTTTTCATTTATTTAAAATAAAATAATTATACTTGTGCATAAATAACATGGATTTTAAATATAAAGAAAGTAATAAAATGTATGCATGTTAAAAATGAAATAAATTATGAAAGTTAAATATAAAAAGGAAGCTCATAATTGAAGTTAAACAATTCCTTCAAAGATTGCATATACTGATAAACTACATAGAAATGGGATTAGCAATGGCTACTAATTAAGTAATTAATATACAAAAACAATAGGACTAATTAAAAGACATCTTATCAAAAGATTTAATCAACAAAAGCAGTGCATGGATTTTGAACAATAAAAATAACCAGTAGATTTAATTAATTAATTACTAATTAGCAACAATGTCATCACATAAATAGGGCCAAAAATTTTGTCAGTCAGTTGGTCCCATATATAGAGTTATTCACCTATTAGATGTATTTTTCAATAAAGACAATCCAGTGTTACACAGTCATTGGAGCATGCAGCTGATAGAAGCCATGTCTGTCTTATAATTTGATGCCACCATGAATTGTCTAACTGCCTGAAATAGAGGTAGCCTGGAATTGCAAACATCAAGACTGACACAGAAGCCTAAAATCCAACCAGTTGGTAAAATACACATGCAGCAGAAAATATCAACAAGCCATAATGTTTAAAATCTTATGGTAATAACATTTTCTTATTCCAATTCCTGATATTAATTTAAGAAGCCATTGCAATTGTTGAGTATCTTAAGAGTCAGTATAATAAATGAACTCTATATCCAGCATAAAATGAATTTTTTATGTGCATGTTTTAATGCTTTGTATTTAATTTTAATGTTTTGTGTTTATATTACATTATTATTGTGTGTTTTATTAAGAATGTATATGTATGGTTGTTATATATAAAATCATTGTTTATTTAATTTAAAAAAATATAAATTAGTTTTAGTAAACATTTTATTTAAAATAAAGTATTTGTTTATCAATCACTGTCTGTCAATTCTTTAATTCTACCACTAAGAACAACTTACCAGAAAAGTTAGACACATAGTTTATTCAATATTTCCATTGATATTGTTTGGATTTCTTTGGTGCTGACTTAGTTGCCATCATTCAGAGTATATTAACTACTTCTGATAGTTAGATGGCACCTGAAATTTATTTCAATATAGTTCTTTGAATGACAGCTGTTGCAGATGTGAAGATCTATGGCCTGGGAACATGGTTGTGATTATGTATCTTATATAGCTCGGCCTGGTCATAGGTACTCTTTGGGAATTATGCTTCTCTGCCTAAAAGACTGCTGTGGTGCAATACTTAAATTGCAGCTTGAGTAAATCAAATTTATAATAAATAATGTTATAATAATGTTTTTTTCCATAAAAAGAAGTCAACAATAATTGTTTACAATTAATTTACAATTTTGCTTTTTCACAATTATCTATTTTATTAACGAGTAGAAATTTTATGCTATATTTTATATATTTTGTCTTCCTATTCGATCTACTTCCCCACCCAGTTCAGTTGACTTTCTTAACATGGGAGCAGAACTGTCACATATGACAGTAATTAATCATATGTGAAATAGAATTAAAGAATAAAAATTTAGAGAAATGCTAAATGGCATAGTTTTGTTATAAATAAGAAAGTGATATGATTTAATCAAAGAGTTGACTGAAACATTTTTTCTTTTAAATGAAAAGAATTAAAATAAAGACAGATATTTTAGATGGATTTAGGGCATTTAGAATGGGTAGAGAAAAGGGCAGGGGATTGGAGTCAGTGGTATGCTTTGTTTTAAGAGAATAAATAAATTGTATAGTAATATTTGAATTTATTTTAAATGAAAGCATTAGTCAAATAAACATTGAAAAGAAAAAAAAAACTTTAAAATTAAAATTTTGTTTTGAAAATGGTGGAAAAGAAAACTGAGAGATATCTGAGACATGGATAATGATGGAAACAATACTGAGAAGAATGAAAGAAATGTGTCAGGAATTCAAGCAAAGTCAGCAAAAGCTTAAAACAGAATTAAAGGGAGAAATTAGTGAACTTGGAGTGGAAATGAGGTGGGAAATAGTGAAGAAAGTAGAGAAAAATTATATAGCTATATAAGCCATAGAGATTGATTTCAGTAAAGAAATTCAGAAAATAGAAAAGAAGGTTGAGGTGGCAGAAGACATGAAAATTGAATTAGAACCAAAGAGGGTTGAAACAGTTAAGGTGAAAAAAATATACAAATAGATAAGGTTTGGATACAGATATGCAGTGGGGTAGAAAAAGTAGATAATGCAGGTCAAATATAAAATAAATTTATAAATTAATTATAGAAAATAATATAAAAAAATTTCTATTGGAGCAGTATAATTTCAAGGTGGAAATAGAAGTCATTTATAGAATGATATTACATAGTGCAGTTAAAAACATTGTAGATGAAGGATTCTCTATGTAGAGTATTATTAAGGTTGTTAGCAATAAAATAGAACAGTGTGAAGAACTGTGGAATTTTGTTAAGCATATAAGGTTTTCTGATTTATGAGGCATAAACTAGAACAGAATGGGAAAGAGACAAGTCAACAAATTACAAGTGAAGGATAGACAAATGGGAAAACTTAATTTATATTAAAGAATTAGTAGGTAAAAAGAAGGATCCTCCTGACTAAGTGTAATTGACATTAATTGGATGGAATAAAAATTGGAAGAAACAAAGGATCTGAAGTTGACTATGAGTTGAATATAATTATTTTGAATAGGTGATAATCCTGAATCAGATATTTTGCTATTTAAAACTAAAATAATAAATTTTGTTTTAAAAAAAATATGAATTGTTTTTAGAAAATAATAATGGAGGCATCACTGGTTAAAAGTTTTTTTTTCTGGCATGCACATATTAATAAGGAAAATGTTTGTAAATTAATGGGTCAAATTAATGATTTCAAACAATGTTAGTAGAAATAAGTAAGTGAATAAAATAATGGAAATACATATAATAAAATCAAGTTAAATAAATAAATAAAAAATAAAATATCTATTAAAAAATAACAATGGAAGTAGCATAATAAAGTAAAATAGATTTTTGAATACATGCAGATTAATAAAAGAAAGTTAAATAAATGGGTTAAAATAATATTTGTAAGGGTTAATAAATAAAAAATAATATAAATGAAATAAATCTGTTACATTAAAAGTGTATAAAGGATTGTAATTAAAAGAAAGGAGGATAGCCAAGAAATAAGGATTAGAGAAAAAGTAAAAAGTGTAAAGATATAGGCTGGATGAAAATAGTAGCTGTAATAAACTATCAGGGAAAAATATCAGGGTGAGAATTCTCAACAAGTTCTGAGCATATCTATATTTTTTACATAAAATTTGCACACTAAGAACTAACAGAGTAAGTCATGGATCACTTCTTTAGGGGAGAATCTGCATTCTCTTTAAATATTCAAACTGGGAAAAAACAGAATAAGCTGTGGATCACTTCTTTAGGGGAAAGTCCCCATATTTCATATATTAATTCCAAAGTGTAAGCTGATTTGGTCAGTCAAAAAATCCTACCATTCACAGTGATCTTTACTTTCCCAACATTCAGTCAAAAAAACTGTCATATGAAGCTTCATTTACATGCATGTAAGTCTGTATAAGCCAGCAAATTCTGCATCCTCATCATCTCAAAATCCCTGTTCACAACAGAAAAGAGGTTCTCCTTGTAGTCATCATGCAGTACTGAAATGTAATCAAGCAACATTGTCAGCTTAAAGGATGTCTAGTTCAGAAAGATTGCCCTCAGATTGTATCATGTTTAACAAACAAATTATGAAAGGAAACTTGGAAAAATAACAGTTAATATAAATAGTTTAAATTTAATAAGATAAAATGGCCAAACTGACAAATTTTTACCCTTTTTTGAGGGAGCAGTGTAATGTACCACTAGGCAAGGTACAAGTTGTAATAATCCTATCTAGAATTATTAAAATTTAAAATGTTCATAGATAACACAAAAGTTTTAAAATTGATTAATGAATAATAAAATCACTTCAAAATAAGTTGTCAGTAAATAATTGAATTAAAAAACATCTCGTTTGAAATAAAAATGTATAGAAGACTGAACAGTTTTTTTTTATTATTTTAAAACAAAACACAGTTGGCTAAACATTAATTCATAAAGTTTTATGAATTAAAGAGTTATAAGACAGGGGGGATTTAACTTGGCAACAACTAAACCTCAGCATAAATTAAAAAAGTTGCATTTAGAAAGTTAGTTTTATTAAAAGAAAATGCAGTTAGCCTGAGGAAGAATGTAACTGAAAAATTTTAAAACTATTAAAGAAAAAAAAAGAAATCTTAAAAAGTAAAAAATCTCTCATTTCATTTATTTAAAATAAAATAAATATGTGTGTGCATAAATAATGTGGACTTTACATATAAAGAAAATAATAAAATGTGTGTGTGTTAAAAATAAAATAAAATATGAAAGTTAAATATAAAAGGAAAGCTTATAATTGAAGTTAAGAAATTCCCTCAAAGATTGCATATACTGATAAGCTACATAGGAATGGGATTAGCAATGGCTACTAATTAAATAATTAAAATCTATAAACAACAGAACTAATTACAAGGCATCTTATCAAAGGATTTAATCAACAAGAGCAGTGGACATATTTTGAACAATGAAAATAAACAGCAGATTTAATTAGTTAATTAAACTTTAACAACAAGATCAACACATAAATAGGGCCATAAATTTTATTAGTCAGTCATTCATGTATATAGATTTAATCACTTATTAGACATATTTTTCAATAAAAACAATGCCATGTTAAGCAGTTGTTGGAGCATGTAGCCTACTCCAGCCTCAGTCTGACAGAATATCAGCAGTCTGCCCAACAAAAGCCATGCCTGTCTAATAATTTGAAGCTGCCAAGATTGTATAACTGCCTGAAATAAAAGTAGCCCAAAACTGCAATTGTCAGGACTGCATCAGAAGCCTAAAATCCACCCGGTTGGTAAAACACACATGCAGTAGCAAAGGGCAAGAACATTTTCTTATTTGAATTCCTGATATTAATTGAAGTAGCCATGGCAATCTTTGAGTGTCTTCAGAGTCAGTATAAAAATGAACTCTATAGCCAGCAAAACATGAACTATTTATGTGCATGTCTTAATGTTTTGTGTTTATATTACACTAGTCTTGTATGTTTTATTAAGAATGTGTGTGTGGTTGTTATATATAAAATCATTATTTATTTAATTAAAAATTTATAAATAGTTTACAAATTATAGTAAACATTTTATTTAAAATAAAGTATTTGTCTGTCAAACACTGTCAGTCAATTCTTCAATTCTACCACTATGAACAACTTAACAGAGAAGTTAGACATGTACTTTATTCAATATTTCCATTCAGTTAGTTGGGATTTCTTAGGAGCTGAATTTGGGCCATCATTCAGCATATGTTAACTACTTTTGGTAGTTACCCGGTTCCTGAAGTTTACTTCAAAACAAATAAAGTGCTCTGAATGATAGGTGTTGAATCCAGCAGTTGAGAGATCTATGGCCAGAAAACATGGTTGCAGTTATGTATCTTATATAGCTTTGGCCTGGTCATAGGTACCATCTGGGAATTATGCCTTTCTGCCTAAGGGACCAGTGTGGTGCAAAACTTAAATTGCAGATGGAGTAGATCAAATTTATAATAAATAATTTTATAATACTGTTTTTTTTCTGTAAAAAGAAGTCAACAATAATTGTTTGCAATTGTTTTACAATTTTGCTTTTTCACAATTTTTATTTTATTTAAGAGTAGAAATTTTATGCTATATTTTATATATATTGTTTTTTTATTTGATCTACTTTCCTACCTGGTTCAATATATATACACACTTTTTACAAATACAATTTGATATCCCAACTGTGTCTTGAGAAATCATTCATTACATACTGAAAGAGTATAATGATATGTGAAATAAAATTAATCATTTCACAATTCCCAGTTCGTATATCAAAATATAGTAATATAATGTTTTTTTGTTTTTTTTATAAACAAGTGATTAAATAAATGCAAATTATGAAAGTACAATTAGTATCAAGTGCCAATAATTAGTTTATATTAAAATAAATACATGAACTTAACCATGTAGTGTTTAATGACATTACTTTACCTTTAGTAATTATTTATTTATTATAATCACTTTAATGCAAATAACGATATAACATAATAATGTAATAAAGTATTCAAAAATGTAAATATTTGTTGCATATTTTGGCTTTCTGAATATTTAATATAAAATAAAATACAGAGACCCCCCATTTAAGTATTTATTAGAATATAATGTCATCAACTATAAATAATCTCAAGATTCAATTTTAATTAACAAAAAAACATTGATATAAAAAACATAATGAAATAATATTGACAAGGGTATTTGATTATGAATTAATTATCAATTGTGTGAATGCATATATTGCATAAGTTCATTATTAATGTGTCGATCAGATGTTGTTTAGGATACTCTAATGAGGCATAAAGTAAATTTTATAACTACATAACACTTATAAAAAAAACCTCTTAAAATATATAAAGAAAAATTAATTCTGTTTTTGTTTCCAGGTTACCAATTTAAGTACAAAAGTATACGATTTGCAAAGTATATAAAGTATATACTATCTTAAATATAATTCATAAATACTTATACTTAAATCTAATGTTTTCCATATATATATATAATGAAAATATATATATATAGTCATATATATATATATATATATATATATAATGAAAACAAAGGAATATAGCATAAAATTTTGTATATAATCAAAATTATTATTAATAAATATACTATAGTGTATATATATATGACATATTTTGCGGATTCATCCGTATTAAAAAATTTAAATATTGATATACCTGACGTTTTGACTTGGTCACACAAGTCATCCACTGGGTGATAAAAGGTAGAAAGATGGTTGTAGTGGCTCTACAATCACTGATTTGAAAAAAACCCTTAAATTTCCACCCATACCAAAAATGTTAAATTAAGAATGTTTTTTTTTTTTAAAATCTTTCCAAATATGAGGAAGTTTGCATGTATCATCTCGCTTATTGACACAATCTGGCCTTTTAAGTATCTCAATGGCTTCTCTAATTTTGCACTCATAGAGATTATCATGTCTGGATATGATCCTGGTACTAGAAAAATAAATTTTATGACCTGAATCTATAGTATGGAATGATAGTGCTGATGATGATGAGTGTTGTTTAACTGCATTAGCATACTCATCTCTCCTAACACTGATGTGACGATTACTCACACCTATGTAAAAGCTTTACAATTTTCACATGACATTTGATATACACCATGAGATTCAAGAGGGATTGAATCCTTAGTCTTGGTTAATATATTGCTGATCTTTTAATGAGTACAAAATGATGTATCTATATTTAGAATCATCATCTTTAAAACCTCTAATTTGGCTTAGATACATATAGGACACTTTTACATATGACAACATAGAAAAAATAAATTGGCTGATTTTTTTTTACATTTAAATAATATGCATTCTCATATTAAATTTACAATGGAGACAGAGTCTGATAGAAAACTCCCTTTTCTTGATGTTCTAGTCACCAGAACACCAAATAGTTTATCTTTTTTCGATTTACAGAAAAAATACACAATCAGACAGATATTTATATCTCCATTTTCATCATCACCCAACTCTGAAAGAAGCAATAAATCATATTAATAGTGTTTTATTAGCAAATAATTATAATTATAAATTTATAAAAAAAAGCCTTCTTTCAAGCCCAAAATGGACAAAATAGAAAACAAAAAGATAATAAATCTGCTATTAGTATTTGTGTTCTATATGTAAAAGGAACTAGAGGCAGTATTAGACATATATTAAAACGCTATAATATAGATACAGAATTTTGTACTCATCAAAAGATCATCAATATAATAACCAAGCCTAAGGATTCATTCCCTCTTGAATATCATGGTGTCTATCAAATCTAATGTAAAAATTGTAAAGTTTCTTACATAAGTATGAGTAATTGTCACATCAGTGTTAGGAGAGATGAGCATGCTAATGCAGTTAAACAACACTCATCATCATCAGCACTCTCACTCCATACTATAGATTCAAGTCATAAAACTAATTTTTCTATTACCAGGATCATATCCACATGTGGTGATCTCTACCATTGCAAAATTAGAGAGGACATTGAGATACTAAAAACGCCACATTGTATCAATAATTGAGATAATACATGCAAACTTCTTCATATTTGGAAAAATTATTTTAAAAAACATTCTTAATTTAACATTTTTGCTATTGGTTGAACTTTAACGTTTTTTTTTTTTTTAAATAAATGATTGTAGTGCCTCTACAACTGTCGTTCTACCTTTTATCACCCAGTGAATGACTTGTGTGATCAAGTTGAAACGTCTGGTATATCATTAACATGGATAAACCTGCAAAATATGCAAACCGTGAATATCTTTGTATCAACATATATATATATAATAAAAAGCCCTGTTAACTTTTTCAAGAATCAGATATTCCTTAACTAAACTTCATTAAAATGCATATTTATTAATAGATATCAACATAACATTATTTGCATAAAGAATTTAAATTTAAAGTTTATATGTCCTTAGATCAATGTGAACATACAGAGTCATGTACTGATTACATTACTCAAAACAAAATTTTTATACACTTGAATGGAATTATACATTTTAAATAAAATAATCTGCACTAAATCTGTGAGATATTAACATTTTCGTTTTATAACAATAACAGCACCCTTTTAATCATTTGGGATTCTGTATTAACAATGAGATAGTATTAAATTTTAATCCATAATGAATTTTATTTTATATTCTTTAATTATTTTACTGTTAATATACATTGTAATGTTTAGAGTATTTGATGAAATTCTATATTTCTTGGTCATTAGAAATACATAGTACATTGGGATGATTTTATTCCCAAGATGTTAATAGATCTTTTTTCTTTAGGTGTTCATATTGAAGCAGTTGGATCTAAGTTCGATCCTAGATTCATGATATCTCACCTGTATCCCACTTCAAACCCTAGTACTAATCGTGAATTTTCGAATGCAATGGGGATTTATACATTGAATACATGCTAGTTTCAATAAAAAAACAGTATTAATTAAACATCTGTTAAAACCAACTATGTTAATATTTAAACTAACCAATATCATTAATAAATTCATGATAAAATTATTCATGAAAATGTACATATTATAACTGCATAGATTGTGTATATGCATTTATAAATAATTAAAAATATATATATATATATATATATATTCATTTATAAATAATTAAAAATATATATATATATATATATATTCGTTATAAAGTTTTATTGTGTTGTCAGAATGTTTTATTTTTACTTATATTAGTTTGTTCAAATTTCTGTGATTAAAAGCTACATTCTTTCGATATGCTTTCAGATTGCCCGCTCCCAAAGACAATGGGAAAATTTTTATTAATTAGCAAAAGGATAATAATGTAAAATGTAAGGACAGTTCCTAATTAAAATCGTTTTTCAAAGTTAATGAGTTTAAAACCTTATCAAAGGAATGTATCTAAAACCAATTAAGAAAATTTGTAACTTTGATAATGTAAGACGCTTTAAGCTTTAGCCTGAAGGCATCAAGAGTCAGTATGGGTGGAAACCGGAAAACAGGTATACATATCCTGGAAAAGTTTCAAAAAAGAGAAGCCATATTTGTTTAAGAGAAGTTACTACTGAAGCTATGTGTGTTTTAAATTATGAATCTTTATAGTGTCTCCATCATGGTGATGGGCTAACTTCGGGAATATGACTGCTGGTCCTGAAGTTCCCAGAAAATCTTCAATGTCGCTGAAAATTTAAACCTTTCCACACCAATTGTGCTGCAAAAACCTGAAAGAGTCAATCCAAATGCTATTCGTATGTGAAAATGCATGCCTACGTTACAACCTAATCAGACTCTGTCATGTAAACTAAGAAACCAGCCATGGAAGAAATGGTAATTTCTTTCTTTAATGAACTTCAACTTTCTGGCTAGTATCTGGACTTTACTTTACACCACCTTTTCAAATTAATTACTGTTAAATTTCCTTCTTGCTTTATAATGTCGTAATTTGTATAAATAAATCTTTATTTCTATGTCTAGTCTTTAAATCTAATATTTGTTAATATTCCTTTCTTACAAAAGTGTTCAATTTCACTAACTTTATTATATTTTTATTGAATGATTATTAATATCATTTATTTTTGATTATATGTCAATAATACTTCAACATGATAATAACCTCTTTCATTATACTTCCCTCATGAAAATAATATAGTATTAAGTTTTATAGTAATTCTTGCCAACTAGAACGAATTTAATACACTTCTATTAATTATCGAGTAGAAAGATTTATTAAATATTTGCTATTTTTACTAATGGCTTATAATGACTTTTATCCCATTTCTAACCTATGCTCCTGGCTATTTTCTCAAGTTTCATCAATATTTATTTATTCATATTAATAATGGTAAAATGTTTTGCAAAAAGGTCGATAAAGAAATTAATGCCAATATGTTTTAATTTAAGTTTTATACTTTATATTAACATTTAGGGAGGGCATGATATTTAGGGTATAAATAGCATAATTTTATAATTGCATTTAAGTATTTTTAGTTAAAGTACATTTGACTTTAATGCAACATGATCAGGTCATTAGGTAAAGCATTCCTTATATAAAATGGGTTATATTAATTAAATATGATGATTATTTAGTCATCATTTTCTGAACATTGCTGATGTGAGCCATCTCCTGCTTTGTAGGCTTGTCCTTAATGATCTTAATGTTATTTTAATAAGTAGGAAGAAAGCACTTTCTACCTTGATCATATTATATCAGAACACCAAAGGTCCAAGGTTATGACTCAGCCTGGCTTTCCCTGTGTTCCATGGATAAGTCACCCTTCTATTTTTTCAAATCACCGACAATCCATCATATTTCGTATTTATTCTTAATTCTCGTAAATCGTCAGTACCATTATTCCTCAGTTCCAATAAAGCCTACTGTCATGCTCATAAATCATAATGAATTGATTTTATTGAAGTCAAACAATTTCATATTTATTTATAATTAAGTTCTTTGTTAAATATTAAAGTTATGCCCTGAATATTTATCATGCATTTTGTGAGTTGATTTACAAATGTGAAAATGAATCTCACACTTTTTCTTTTAAAATTAGAATAATAATTTCTGTCAAAGTCAAACACCTTTATCTACCTTTATTTACTTGTTGGGGCATAGAACTATATAACCCTCCTATGAGTGCATATTGATTATTGGCATATGACAATGACTGCCATTCTTATTGTAAATTATAACTCCCATTCTTAAAGACTAGAGGTAATACCTATAATCTTAATCATAAAAAATTTGAACAAGTCTTGCATTGGTGGTCGAGAGGTCAGCACGACTGCTTTGCACTTGCAGGCAGTTGCCCGGGTTGTGAGTTTGCATCCCAGCTGATGGTATGACACTTAAAAATTTTGAACAAAACATTTATTATTATTAAATATTTTATATAACACAATTGGTTTTAACTTTATTTATTATTCAATAACTATTTTAATATTAATGCTCACTGTCTGTATTGGCAACCTGAACCTATCAGGGGTCTTAGAAATCATCATCATCCATTGAGCTAGTTCCTTGGTGCTTAGTCATGTGCCATCAACATATGATATTCATTGTGTAACATTTATTTATATACGTTACAAATATATTGGCATTGGGTAAAAAAAAAAAACTAAAAGATAAAAGCGGATTTAAAATTTTGTTGAGTAATTTTTTTTTAAAAAAAAAAAAACGTACAATGAGGGTTGAATTATTATTCTTATTTTTTTTATGTGATTAGTAATAACAGTAATTGGAGAGAACAAAAGAATTCCAAAAGCAAGTAAAAAAAGATAAGCTGAAAGTAGAAATACTCAAATTAATTAAAGATGGCCGAAAACTTGAAGAAAATAAAGACTTTATTACATAAAATTTATAAAGACTGGATAAGATTAAAAAGGCATGGTACTAGCATGCGCAGAAGTCCTGAAAACTGGATATAAAAAGGAGGGATCTGGTTGAAGGAAGGTCTTGTTCGTTTTGTTTCTCTAGTTGGTCTTGGATAACATTAATAGATCCAAGATCGCTCTTCGCTGAAGGAATTCGGCATGTCGCAGTGAACCGGAGCTCCTGAAGACATCGGACCTAATGATGTACACCAGGAAAAGTCTTCGTGACCGACTGGGGAAATGGACCACAAGATCAAGCAATAACCAAAAGGCCGAGCTCATTATAACCAAAAAACTATGCATAGTTATCTACTACTGAATTCATGAAACTTACCGGTAAGAATAATTATCCTGATTGTGACAAAGTTAACTATTTAAAACTACTCGTAAAAATATACGTATAAAAGAATCCTGATAGTGACTTTAATTTTTCTATATGAGAGACTCTTATTTAACCAAGAACTTTTTGTTTATTTTAACTGATATTTATATTTTCTGGATATTTCCCACCTGAATTAAATGTGTTCTTTCCAAGGTATTAATTAGCTACTTAACATGAAGTATTTTAGTTTGTCAAAATTAAAAATATTTCTAATATCAATTCTCATTTGTGCGTTATTAATAATAGTTATTATTTTTTATTATTAAATTTATTTTTGGTGTAATAAGATTTAAACGTAAGTTACCTTTGCCAATATGTTTCAATATGCCCAGGACTAATAATCATAAAAATCATTAATTCTCATTACGGTAGAATTGCCGCCCCTTAAAAAAAAATATAATAAAAATCTTTTTATTTTTTTTTGTTTTACAACTTGCGAGAGGTGCTGGCGACATATTTCAGCCGATTCTTAGGAATTCTGGCGCCCATAGTAAATAAAATTAAAAGTTGATTTTGTCAATAGCACAATTCGTAACAATTAATAGGCTGAAGTTGATCAGGAAAATTAGCTGTGTTTTTAGAATAGAAATACAACTTTCTTTTTTCTTTTGATACAGCTTGATCAACTCACGCTCACATATAAATTTGAGGCGTATAAGGGCCTAGTAATACGAAAAACGTTACAATGGCGACCCAACTTGGGCTTCGATTTAACAACTACAACCTGAGATGAGTTGTAATGATAAAGAACATTACAATGATGACTCAAAGAAACTCACAGCCGGAAAATAAATTATGATTTTTTTGAAAAAAGAAAAAAATTATAAAAAAAAAAACTAACTAATTAAACCATGATTATTAAAATATGAAAGAAGATATTTTTTTAATATGACTTCCAGAAAGAAAAAAAATATATGTATATTTTTTATATATATCTAAAAACACGATCGTGGCTGATGTAGACGTAAGTTACAAGTATTTGACCGGGTAGACGGTTACTGAAGAGGGGAATAACATAGCCCCGAGTCCTTATCCGCAGTATATGAACATAAGACCGTCTTTAAATGCTCGTCAGACTATTTCTAGCAGAGATCCCAATAAAGGGGAAGGCGGATCAAGTTGGACCAAGTTGCCATGAGCCTGTAAGACTCAGAACGATGAGCAACACTCGTTTGTGCTTATAACTTGGGCTTCTTATCGTTAATATTACACTAAAGCGGATAGGACACAGGTGAATGTTGAAATATTTTCCATTCCCGCCGTGTTAGACCTAAAAGTGGGCGTTAAAGCCGAACGTCGCTTGTGAATGAGTCTACACAATATATCAGCACGCTACTACAGAAAAAAAATACGAATATGAATTTAAAAACTTAAGAATAAAATTAGTGTAAACCCCTATTTTATTCTCATCTCCTGGCACTGGTGGTATTGTAATGTTTATTTATATACGTTACAAATATATTGGCATTGGGTAAAAAAAAAAACTAAAAGATAAAAGCGGATTTAAAATTTTGTTGAGTAATTTTTTTTTTAAAAAAAAAAAACGTACAATGAGGGTTGAATTATTATTCTTATTTTTTTTTATGTGATTAGTAATAACAGTAATTGGAGAGAACAAAAGAATTCCAAAAGCAAGTAAAAAAAGATAAGCTGAAAGTAGAAATACTCAAATTAATTAAAGATGGCCGAAAACTTGAAGAAAATAAAGACTTTATTACATAAAATTTATAAAGACTGGATAAGATTAAAAAGGCATGGTACTAGCATGCGCAGAAGTCCTGAAAACTGGATATAAAAAGGAGGGATCCGGTTGAAGGAAGGTCTTGTTCGTTTTGTTTCTCTAGTTGGTCTTGGATAACATTAATAGATCCAAGATCGCTCTTCGCTGAAGGAATTCGGCATGTCGCAGTGAACCGGAGCTCCTGAAGACATCGGACCTAATGATGTACACCAGGAAAAGTCTTCGTGACCGACTGGGGAAATGGACCACAAGATCAAGCAATAACCAAAAGGCCGAGCTCATTATAACCAAAAAACTATGCATAGTTATCTACTACTGAATTCATGAAACTTACCGGTAAGAATAATTATCCTGATTGTGACAAAGTTAACTATTTAAAACTATTCGTAAAAATATACGTATAAAAGAATCCCGATAGTGACTTTAATTTTTCTATATGAGAGACTCTTATTTAACCAAGAACTTTTTGTTTATTTTAACTGATATTTATATTTTCTGGATATTTCCCACCTGAATTAAATGTGTTCTCTCCAAGGTATTAATTAGCTACTTAACATGAAGTATTTTAGTTTGTCAAAATTAAAAATATTTCTAATATCAATTCTCATTTGTGCGTTATTAATAATAGTTATTATTTTTTATTATTAAATTTATTTTTGGTGTAATAAGATTTAAACATAAGTTACCTTTGCCAATATGTTTCAATATGCCCAGGACTAATAATCGTAAAAATCGTTAATTCTCATTACGGCAGAATTGCCACCCCTTAAAAAAAAATATAATAAAAATCTTTTTATTTTTTTTTGTTTTACAACTTGCGAGAGGTGCTGGCGACATATTTCAGGGATTCTTAGGAATTCTGGCGCCCATAGTAAATAAAATTAAAAGTTGATTTTGTTAATAGCACAATTCGTAACAATTAATAGGCTGAAGTTGATCAGGAAAATTAGCTGTGTTTTTAGAATAGAAATACAACTTTCTTTTTTCTTTTGATACAGCTTGATCAACTCACGCTCAAATATAAATTTGAGGCGTATAAGGGCCTAGTAATACGAAAAACGTTACAATTGATTTGATCTGGATTTTAGGGAATGGGTTCGAATTCAGGTTGGTCCCTGACCTAAATTTAGGGTTGACTAGATTTGAAGTATATTACATTGAGTTACAGCTCATGTTATATGGATCAACATATTTTGACCTGTACAGTGATCAAGAATCTCACATTCTTTCTTTTAAATGTAGAATAATAATTTCTTTCAAAGCCAAATACCTTTATCTACCTTTATTTTCTTGTCAGTACAAAGACATATATAATTCTCATATAAGTGCATATTGATTATTGGCATATGACAATGACTGCCATTCTTATTGTAAATTAAAACTCCCATTCCTAAATATTAGAGGTAATACCTACAATCTTAATCATAAACAATTTGAACAAAATATTTATTATTATTAAACATTTTATATAACACATTTGTTTTTTAAATTTCTTTATTGTTCAATAACTATTTTAATATTAATGCTCACTGTCTGTATTGGCAACCCGAATATACATATATTGATTGATTTATAAACATCTGTACTTATTTTATTGTATGTTAGTAGAGTCAGGTCAGGGTTCTCTGAAATCATTGTCATCCATTGAGCTAGTTTCTTGGCATATAGTCATGTGCCATTGACATATGTTATCCATTAGGTGTTTGATCTGTAGCTTAGAAAATGGGTTCAGAATTCAGGTTGGTCCCTGACCTAAATCTCAGGCTTGACTGGTTTTGAGTTCCAACTCATGTTAGATGGATCAACATCTTTTGACCACTAAATTGGATATGTTTTTGGATGCCCAATTATTGGGGCTTCTACTAATTAAACCCCACACCCTGTAGACAGTGATTATGATTTTGGCTGCCCAATCATTGAGACCTCAATTAATTAAATTCTACACCCTGTAGATAATGATTATGTTTTTGTAGATTGTTATATATATTTGAAAAAAAAAGTTATGCAAATTATAATGCTTAACCGAAATGATTTTAAAATATTAAAATGTAATTTTTTTTAATTTCTTATGCGTAAATGTTTTCAAGATTACTTAAATGTTCATTCTTTAATAGATTTGTTAGTTAAAATCAAAATAATTATTATAAAAACTAATAAAATGGTTAATATATATAAATTAAGTATATGTGTATCTATAACAGTGGTCTTCAACCTTTTCACACCTGCAGACCAGTAAAAATAAGCATAAGGTTCCACGGATCAGCAAAAATAAGGATAAGATTTCACAAACTGTCAGAAGTCTATCGATAATTTTTTTTAAAGATAAGCATAATTGTTTTAATTGATCAAAACAACAATGTTAAATATATAAGATAAAGTTTATATATATATATATATATATATATATATATATGGAGTTTATATAGTAAAAAAACTTTTTTTTAATTTTTTTTAGAAAAGTAATAAAAAATTTAATTATACCTCCCTCCCAATAAACATCTGTGATAACTAGAAAAACAAATTAATTTATGAATGATTGATTAGATTTTGTTTTCGTTGTTTTCTTTTTTTTTTAATTGAGTAAAAATGAGATGAAAAAATAAATAAAAATTGGCTATATTAATTAAAAGTTTAAACTCTTATTATTTATTATTACAAAGTTTTTACTGCCCGTCTAGCACATGGACCTGCAGAAAAGTTCAGTGGCCCAGTTGAAGAACACTGATCTATAATATCTCAGTATATATATTATACATTCGTTTAATATGTGTTCACGACAGTAGGGAGGGGAGAAAAAATGAAGTGTTAGAAAAGTATTAAGAGTAGATTGAAGCATGTGGTAGAATAAAGAAATTTTTTTTGTTTGTCAAAATTAATTAGTGTATATTTCAGTTTTTATATTAGAAGTATCCAATATTGATATCATGTTAAAAGCTTTAATTTCAAAGTATTGCTTGCTAGAAGATACTTTAAATGTTTTCTCCTTATTATTAGTAGCCTCAAAGCAAGTGAAGATCTTAAACTGGGAATTGTGTGTAAAGTGGTCTGATGTAGTGGACATTTACACTTTAATGACAGTGATTTCTAGAGTAACCTCAAAGCAGGTGAAGACCCTTTATGTAACACCAAGCAGCCAGATACAGTTGGCAAAATGCTCCAATTGCTTACATGCTCTTATGCTAGCAAGATTGAAAATTGATATCAACAAAAAAAAGTTATTGTAAAATATTAATTTTGACATTTTTTCTTGTGATAGTCTCATGCTTATTGGAAATGAAATAGTTAAACTCCTATATTCAAACTTAAGTCAGTAATGTGTTGTCAGTTTATAGTCAATAGTAATTATTCATAAATTAAATTGTTTTCTCTTAAATTATGTCAATCATATATGGTTTGGGTGGTCAATGGGTTATTTTACATATCCTATAGATCTCATTTTTCTGGCTGGCACCCATATAAATAAATTTGTCTGCAAATATGATTGTCAGTACAACAGTGAGTGAGTTGCTTAAATAAAAACCAAATACATCCAACATAGAGAATTACTAGTATTACTTTGCTAAAATATATCAATATTTGTATGTTACTAATCACTTGTATAGTTTTTTTGTAGACTGGGGAGAACAATAGAACAAAGAGAAAGTAAGTAATATTTCTCTTATATTTAATAGTTTTCAAAAAATATATGTCTCATTCAAATAATTAACAGTAGGAGCCGATCAAGACAAATGTAGGTGAATTAGAAAAGGGAGATTAGATAGATTGGTGAAATAAAATGTAGCAGCTGATGAAGATAGGGACAAATGGGGACCAGTAGTCAGAAACCTAACTAAATGTATTAGAAAAAAATCATATATAAGTATTCATATTAATAGTACCATGTAACTTTATTATCCATATTGTTTACATATTTTCAAAAAAAAATGGAAGTAGAGCAAGTAGATAAAGAGTTGACTGAGAATAGTGATGCACCATCAAAAGCATCTAGTGAGCAAGAGATCACCTTCAAAAATGCAGTTCAGAGAAAAGAATGCAACTGTCAAGGCAGGAAGGCAACTCAAGATGATCATGATGATTGAGAGATGATATACACACTCCTTAGGGAGATGAAAGAAGACAGAAATTAATGCTTATGAAGATGAGAAGAATTCTAAGAATTGAGGAAAGACAAGACATCCAAACCAACCCAAACCCAGAGAGAGAGTTTAAAGCTTCATCAAGCAATACACCCTTATGAAGTCCCAAGAGAAGAAGATGCTCAGACCACACCAAAAAGAGTCATGGATAGTAATGAAGATGATAGTGGAGTAGAGGAATCAAGTCAGGAAATAGTTGGAGAAGCTAGTGAAGCTGAGTTAAATGCAGAAATGCAAAAAGGAAGAGAACAAGGTCATAATACTAAGAGCGGACAAAAATCCCACTAGTGAGATGAAACCAAAAAAAACAAATGGGATGAACGATGAAATTCCCAACTTAGTCAGATGAAAATACAGAGACCATACCTTATATCCTAAGGATTCAGATTTAAATTTTCCAAGAGAGACCCAGGAGAGAATCCCATATCTCATCTGGTTAGTGTTAAAGAATTTTTTTGTCTACATTCAGTTGCAGAGCAGGAGAAGACTATATTAGCCATATTAGCCAACCATTATTTAAGAGAGGCTGGCAAGGCATGGTGGAAGCTACTACAACACCCACCTACCATGATTCAAAGGTATGAGAATGCCATATTTAAGAAATACTGGAGTGAGAAAAGGTAGGAGGGTATTTTACACAGATTAAGCACCCATAGATATCAAGAAGACTGCAGGCAAGGATACACAGTCTACTTCATCTAATAAGTGATCACAATCAAATCTCTCATGACATTCAAATACAATGATCAACACATCATCTGGACAATAAGGCATAATTTACCACTGTGGATTCAAAGAATAATGCTTGGGATGTGCCCGGTGTCATTAGAAAAGTCCATAGAATTACTGACTGCAATAGACTACATGAACTTGACACAATGAGAAAGGATCAAGACTATGACCATCATCAAAAATTTAAATCATATGGGACACCTGACCCAGGGATATGATAGGACAAATTTTAAGTGTAGGGACTAATATATAGGTGACAGACAGACACAAACATAGAGACAATGAGACCTGATTAATGGACTTACTACACAGTATAAGCTAGTATAATATTAAACCTAATGATCCATAATGAAACATATAATTTTGTGCTTTTGTACAGATGATAGTATTCATGCTCATGCTGTTCTCCCAGAGTCTACCAATTAATTAAGTAAACTTATATGAAGGTATCAAATATAAGTAAAGAAATTTTTTTTAATAATTTTTTTTTGAAGTGGAGAAATGTTTTTTCATTGTTTTTTTTGAAGTGGATAAACATGAAGCAATCGGATCTAAGTTCGATCCTAGATTCATGATATCTCACCTGTAGCCCACTTAAATTTCAAGTACTAACAGTGAATTTCCAAATGCAATGGGTCTTTATATGTTCAATACATGCTAGTTTCAATAAAAAACAGTATTATATAAACATGTGTTAAAACCAACTACATAAATATTTAAACTAACCAATATAATTAATAAATTTATGATAAAATTATTCATGAAATTGTATATATTATAACTGCATGGATTGTGTGTATGTATTTATAAATAATTAAATATATATTGTAACTGAAATAAATAAATAGATAAAGGAAATTCTTAATTATTAAGATATGTCTATATTTATTCTGTGCCATTTGTAACAGTAAGAAAACTTTTGCAACAGCATACAAAATAATGAACTGATGAAAAAGGCTGCTATCTCATAACTGTTTAATATATAGATGAGGGATAAAATGATAGTTGCTATAATTCAATAATTGAACACTAAACCGATTATATGATATGCTCCAGCGGTTCATTATTTGTAACCGAGTAAATTAAATGAATTCACTGTGTTAGCTAAAATACAATTTATAATTAAATAAGGATGATGCTAACATATAAATAAGAAAATATACACATCATGCTCTATTTGGGTGCCTATTTCTAATTAATTAAATATAACATTATAGCCCAATTGCAACTATCCTAAACATTAATTCTGTCACATTAGTAATGAAATAAATAAATTATCTCATTTCTCAACCCTTAAAATAACAACATGACAATTAAAACTATCATCATTAAAGATTTAATGATATTTAGATATTGGGGAAGTCATTTGAACAATAAAACATACTGTCCATTGTCATCAAATAAAATAATATTAAATATAGCATCTGAATAAAATTACTCACTTTGAGATTCCTGGAGTGCATTATGCTTATCTCCCATACTAGGTTCTTTTAACAAAGAATCCTTCCTATTCTTATTTCCAACCATATAAGACCATTGATGGCCATATGCACACACTGGTGCTATTCATGACAACTTATAAAACATATTACACAAAGTTAATAAGTTGGAAAAGGGATGGGATCACTTTTTATTCAGTTTAGCTAAGTACATGTGTTTTCCCACGAGTGCCACTAGATTGTTTTAAATCTAGATAAATAGCTGTTTAGAGTGTACTGAGTTCAAACTCATTCGGTACATTTTTACTACACATGACTTGGATAGCTACTGAATAAAAAAATGACATTCTTATATTTTATCTATATCAATAAAATTACAAGATCCCAATATTACCAAAATTTTTATATTAAAGACTCTTATAGACATTGCTAGCTCATTTTACATATATTGATGAACAGACAAGTATAATCTCATTAATGGCTTCTAAACAAGCATCGTGAAGACCATTATTGATATTGATGGCCATTTAACTAGATTATTTATCACAATATAAAGGTAATAATGATGATGATAATGATGATAATGATGATGATGATGTCATAATAAGAATGATAATAATAGTGATGATGATACCAGACTCACAACAGTAAATTTATCTTTATAAACTCATAAGCACTTTTTAAAATCATCCCATGTCAAACTGGGATTTAATTATTACCTTCACTAGCATTTATATAAGTTTATGTTTATTTACTAAAATACTTTTATAGTTGAAACTAGGATTTAATAATACTAGTGATGATGACTGATCATCACGAATCTCTATGAATGATATTCAACTTTCTATACACCCCTATTTACTAAATATATTAATTATGTTAAACATTAGATTTAATGATTATAATTTATTAATGACGATGGCGATCATAACTCTTGTACAGTACCATTTGAAAGCTGTTTTAATCAATAATACAATGTCCATCTTTGATGAGGATGATCAAAACTCATGGGCACAACATAATTTTAGCTTTTCTATTATTGAACTATAATTATTAAAATTTGGTTATTATCAAGCTTAATCCCTAAATACCTAAATGTAAATCAACATTCTAGTTTACTTAACATTTTGCGAGCGCTTAATATTTGCAAGTGATTGCTCAATATTTACGAAAGATGATTCTTAATATCTGCGAATGATGATGATGAATTAAAATGATAGAATTAAGACAAGAAAAATACAACAATATTTTTAATAAGAACTCGGAAATCAATTAAGATATATAATTATATTTTATTAATACTATTACTCTTTCTTTCTTTAAAGTCTAATTGACTAATTAGATAAATGGCTTATTATTACATTAATTCAATACAAAACTAATACAAAAATTTATATAAGCACAACCAAATAAATTTAATTTATAAGTTTGTCATTTTTAGATATTTTAAAATAAGCTGGCTTAAACTGACATTAAAAAATATATTTCATGGAATGCTTACTTAAGATTTTCCTAACTTATTATATCATAAAAATAAATTTCATATGTAATCTGTGTTTTATTTTACTTCTATTCATATGTAAGCCTTGCTTTATAATTTCTCATATTTAAACTAATTATGTATGGCCTATTCTTTTGACGTGTTTGTATAAGCAGTTACATATGCACACACACCCTGTGATATGTGATATATATTTCTAAAATGTGTTTCTTTATATTAGAGATTAATATACAAATTACATGTATAAAAAATATTCTTGCAATCTTGAGCAAAAGAAAATAAAACACATTATATGAATTTTAATATGCAACAAGATAAATAAAAAAAAAACATTATAAATGCATATATTTATAGGTTGCTCATTATCATAACAAATGAAGAACAATAAAAAAACCATTCCAATATTACAATATATAATAAAAATAAAAAATAATGAAAATTTAAGTTTAAAGATTTAAACTGTGTTTGTGTTATGTTATGTGATATTGAGAATAACTATCGATAAACAAGCCTTTAATGTTTCTGTATCAAAAGAAAAATTGCTTTGACCCATAAATTAAGGTTTACTTTTAATAAGTAATAATAAAAGATCTGTTAATGAAAGTTCATAGTTACCTGATTATTTTCACTTCTTATAAATGTCCCAAGTTTGAATTTTCAGACTGCTTGTCTTTGCTCCATTTAAAAAAAAGAAAAGTTCTTGCAGATACTTTTAAGATAAACATGAATTAATTGACTTGCTTATTTCCACAATTTTAAAATTGTTTATTGTTGATACTTTTGATAATGCTGAATTCGTTGACTGGGTTGCCTCTACCATTTCAAAAAGAGTTATTACAAATACTTTTAGATAAGTATGAACTGGTGGATTTGCTTGTCTCTACCATTTTAAACAGAATTGTTGTAGACACTCTAGATGACTATGAGGAAAATTCCAACAAAAATTTGGTTGATAGCTTAATCAAACCTAGTTATAAGGCCTTTATACATTTTTATTTTCCTCTTCCTTCCCCTTCTCCCTCCATCCAAAGGTAATGAGCCTATAATAGACCAGGAGCCAGAAAAGAAGCATTTCAAATAGCTTGTGTGGTTGGCTTTAAACTCGATCATTTTGTTGGCTATTATTTGACTGGTAAATGAGTCCACAGTAGATTAGTGATTTTAATCCATTATGTATTATTCCAGGAAGCAGAAACAATGGTTTTAGCAATGCAAATTCATTGTATTATACACAGCAAAATATATTAATATCATTTCATGGAATTGTTAATAACTTCTTCCAATAAATTCAATTTTGTTCCATTTTTTCTTCTTTATCTTAATCTTGCTGTGAATTACTTTTATATATGCACATCTTCGTCTATACTGACTTTAAAACAAGAGTCATTTTTTTCTTCCTCAATTTTTTTAAAGAGTGAAAAAAAATCAAATCGCTCACTCTCTTTTCATAACATTAAAAAAAACTGATAGCTACATCTCCTTTTCCCAACATAAAAAAAAAACTGAGTACCACATCTCTCCTTCAATAACATTGAAAAAACCTGACTGATCACTAAATATTGTTTCATTAGTTTTTATTGTGAATAACACAAACAATAAAGCCAACAATCTATAGTCACTAGAAATAGGTGTAAAAACATTTTATGTTGAAACATTCATACTCACACATGTACATTTTCACATCCTAATCTACTAATCTTGATTGCTTTATTTTACACTTTCTTTCTGATCTACTTGGTTTAATAAAATATAGTTAAATAATTTCAACACATTATTTAATAAAATATAATAAATCCCTATATTAAATATTGTTTCTCACTACCTTTTTCTCTTTATAACTGCTTATTTATTAACTATTTATAAACTATATAATAATAACTACACACATAAATCTATATATATATATAAAAGAAAAAAAAATTAATTAAATAATATACCTGTGTGTTTGAAATGAGTCATATATATATACCTGTGTGTTTGAATATGAGTCATATATATATATATATATATATATATATATATATGTTATAAAGATTCATAGTGGCAGAATGTTTTATTTTTACTTATACCAGTTTGTTCAAGTTTCGGTGATTAAAAGCTACATTCTTTCGATAAGCTTTCACGTCACCTTCTCCCAAAGACAATGGGGACATTTTTATTAATTAGCAAAAAGTTAATAATTTAAAATGTTAGTACTGTTCCTAATTAAAATCGTTTTTCAGATTTACAAATTCATTTTCTAATTAGAAAATGAATTCAAAGTTAATGAGATTGAAAGCCTTATCAAAGGAATGTATCTAAAATCAATTAACAAAATTTGTAACTTTGATAATGTAAGAAGCTTTAGCCTGAAGGCATCAAGAGTCAGTATGGGTGGGAAACCAGAGAACAGATATTAATAGCCTGGAAAAGTTTTGAAAAAAGAGTAGCCAAATTTGTTTAAGAGAAATTGCTACTGAAGCTATGTGCATTTTAAATTATGAATCTTTATAGTATCTCCATCATGGTGAGGGGTTAACTTTGGGAAACTGACTGATGGGTCTGAAGTCCCCAGAAGATCTTCAATGTAGCTGCAAATTTAAACCTTTTCATACCAATCATGCTGCCAAACCTGAAAGAATGAATCCAAATGCTATTTGTATAAGCGAAAATGCATGGCTACATTTCAACCCAATCGGACTCTGCCATGTAAACTAAGGAATCAGCCATGGAAGAAATGGTAGTATCTTTTTTTAATGAACAACAACTTTTTGGCCAGATTCTGGTCTTTACTTTACACCACCTTTTCAAATTAATTACTTTTTTTAAATTTCCTTCTTGCTTTATAATGTCTTAATTTGTATAAATAAATCTTTATTTCTATCTCTAGTCTTTAAATCTAATATTTGTTAATTTTTCTTTCTTACAAAAGTGTTCAATTTCACTAACTTTATTATATATTTATTGAATGATTATTAATATCATTTATTTTTGATTATATGTCAATAATACTTCAACATGATAATAACCTCTTTCATTATACTTCCCTCATGAAAATAATATAGTATTAAGTTTTATAGTAATTCTTGCCAACTAGAACGAATTTAATACACTTCTATTAATTATCGAGTAGAAAGATTTATTAAATATTTGCTATTTTTACTAATGGCTTAAAATGACTTTTATCCCATTTCTAACCTATGCTCCCGGCTATTTTCTCAAGTTTCATCAATATTTATTTATTCATATTAATAATGTTAAAATGTTTTGCAAAAAGGTTGATAAAGGAATTAATGTCAATATGTTTTAATTTAAGTTTTATACTTTATATCAACATTCAGGGAGGGCATGATATTTAGGGTATAATTAGCATAATTTTATAATTGCATTTAAGTATTGTTAGTTAAAGTCTATTTGACTTTAATTCAACATGATCAGGTCATTACATAGAGCATTCCTTATATAAAATGGGTTTTATTAATTAAATATGATGATTATTTATTAATCATTTTCTGAATGTTGCTGATGCAAGTCATCTCCTGCTTTGTAGGCTTGTCCTCGGTGATATCATTGTTACTTTAATTACCTAGGAAGAAACCACTACCTCACTTGCTCGTTTGTATAATAGAACACCAAAGGTTCGTTGTTATGACCCAGTCTAGCTTTTCCTGTGTTCCATGGATCCTTCATAGGACATAATAGACTTGTCAATACAAGCTGCTCTTCTATTTTCTCAAATCAGTGACAAACCATCATTTTGTGTATTTGTTCTTAATGCTCGTAAGTCATCAGTACCATTTATTTTTCAGTTCTATAAAGCCCTGCCCTCATGCTCATAAATCACAATGAATTGATTTTATTAAAGGCAAACAATTTCGTATTCATTTATCATTAAATAAGTTCTTTGTTAAACAGTAAACTTATGCCCTAAATATTTATCATGCTTTTCATGAGTTGATTTACGAATGTGAAAATGTATCTCACATTCCTTCATTTAAAATTAGAATAATAATTTCTGTCAAAGCCAAATACCTTTATCTACCTTTATTTACCTGTCGGGGCATAGACATATATAATTCTCCTATAAGTGCATATTGATTATTGGCATATGACAATGACTGCCATTCTTATTGTAAATTATAACTCTCGTTCTTAAAGACTAGAGGTAATACCTATAATCTTAATCATAAACAATTTGAACAAAACATTATTATTAAACATTTTATATAACACATTTGTTTTTAAATTTCTTTATTATTCAATAACTATTTTAATATTAATGCTTGCTGTCTGTATTGGCCACCGAACATATATATATATATATATATATATATATATATATATATATATATATATATATATATATATATATATATATATGTGTATTTTTTCTTTCTGATGAAAACCAGTCCTCTGGTTGAAATATTATATTATTTATTGGATTTATAAGTCTTTATTTTTTTTTTATATGTATTTCCTTTGGTTAGTTTGTTATATATTAATATTTTGATATATATATATGTATTGGCCACCGAACATATATATATATATATATATATGAATTGACTTATAAATATTCTTAGTTATTTTATTATCTGTTATTAGAGTCAGATCAGGGGTCTTAGATCATCATCATCCCTTGAGCTAGTTTCTTGGTGCACAGTCATGTGCTGTTGATATATGTTATCCATTGATTTGATCTAGAGCTTAGGGAATGGGTTCAAATTCAGGTTGGTCCCTGACCTAAATCTAGGGCTTGACTAGGTTTGAAATACGTTTCATTGAGTTCCAGATCACGTTAGATGGATCAATATCTTTTGACTGGTACAATATTTTATAATAAAATTCAACTTTATTATTATATATAACATATACACTTTGCTTATTGAAAGGCAGATTATAAGAGAGCCTCATTCTCAGCTGAAGTGGTCTTATATCTTCTTTCTAGTAATGAATCATTGAAGGCATTATCTTAGATGTTGGTTCTATGGTTTCTCTCAAATATAATCCGTTGTTATTCTTTTTGGAACAAAGTTTTAAATGTTTTTTGATGAAACATTCTCTAAACAGATCAGCATTTGTGAACTGAAAATAGTTGTTAATTTTGTAATAAATAAATAATTTTTAAAAAATAACAATAGTAAAATATATCTAAAATACTATGTAGTTTAAAATAAATCTTTAAAATCCCAATCTATATAAAATATAAATAGATTTATAATTATATATTTCATATGCTATATTGCATAATTTTTTAAATATTGTTTAAATAATATGTTAGAATTAATGTTATTTTAATTGTACGTAAACAAAGTATCTACACATTCATACATACAATACAAATAACTGACTATTTTATGTTCATTAACGTTCATGTATTATTTGTTCAATGTTTGCATTAAATAAAAATAAAATCACCACTGAATGAATTTATAAATGCATATTTCCATTTATTAAATATTTCTTCTAATAAAATATTAATTTTATCATGACCCACAATTGAATATACTATCTATCAAAAAAAATCCACGAAAATCTTATATTACCATGTATTAACAATAACCATTTATTAATCTTGTAAACCATTGATCTTTCTACTAAGATTGAAACTAAAGTAAGCTAACAAATTTTGTTTTTTATTAGAAATATAATGTTTCCTAGTTTAAATCTAGACTAAGATTGCATAACACATCTTTATGCTCAGCTTGTAAACCTGCATTAAATTTGTATTCTTTATATATAATTTAAATGCAAATTATTATAAATAATTATTAATAATTCCACCAACGTTAAAGAGTTTGATAAGAAAATCAAATCAAAAAATATAATAGGAATTCAGAGAATAATAATGTGTATATCATTTCTGACAACTGTCCAATGAAATTTTTAAACATATAAAATAATTTTTTGTAATACATAAGTCTATGACTACTTAGAATTTTTATTATTTGTCAGATTATTTTTAATAATAAAGTCATAATCATTCTTATTAGCTATCTCTCTCTATGATTTGGTATTTACAAATATATTTTTTATTAAAAAATTCAAAAGTTAATGCACTTTATAAGGACAAACTATGCGTTAAGTGGTGAATCCCTAAATTACTTGTTGTTTCGAAAAAAAAATGCTACTGTCCTCTACAAAAATCCAGTGGTGATACTGTTCAGGTTTTAATTACTTCACTCCTTCTATTACATAAACGCAAACTCATATATAAAAGTTCATTATACATCCTTATATTATAAAAAGATTAAGACAGTTCAGTATATGATTACTTGATGAATATCAAAAATTTGCATATATCAATAATTACATGATTGTTATTGATGATGGCCATCTAGTCTTGCAAGTGATCTGGTATCATTCAAAATATACCTCGAATGCTTACAATCTTTTCTAACTGTATTTCAGTATCCTGACTACAGTAGTCAACATATGCAGCTTCTAGGAAAACATTTACAAAATATAGAAATTGATGATCAATATAAAGAACAGACAAAAATCGACTTAAATTGTAATTTAAGCTAATAATAATAATAACAACAGTAAGATTAACTTAAAAATTATGAATCTAATATATGATAAAATACTTATACGTATAGTAATTTAGGTATTATTTTTTTACTATGAATGATTGTTCAAAAGCAAATGAAATAGTATTTTATTCTGATGTGAGTGATTTATTATTTTTACTGATATGTGACAGATCTTCAGAAATTATTCACATAATTTTTTATGCATTTTACATATTATGATGTTAGAGTTATTATTTCTTTTGTAAATATTTATAAGCTTTGATACAATTTTGATGAACGTAAAGCCTTACTGAAATATTTCGAAAGCCTGCAGTGGAATTTTTTTTTCTAAAACTAGTATTAATATACTGAGTGATTGACAGTCATGACGGAAATCGATTATAGATAGGCCATAGTGCTGACTGATATGTTTATATTTTCAAAATAAAGTCCTATACTGTTGATGTAATACTCACAATGAAATAATCTATTCTTTTACAAGATATTATTTAGGTAATACATAGTTCAAGAGTAATAAACGACTAGTAATAAATACATTTGCAGAAAAATAGATTTTTAAATGCACAGTTTTATTAGAGTCTAGCATTCCTTCGATATATCATACATACCATGTTCATAACCATGAATTTAATATATATATATATATATATATATTGTACCGGTCGAAAACCACTACCACCGCATGTCAAATCGGATTCAAACTCAGCTTAACCAAAACCGAATTCAAACCCAACTCAACAGCTCAGATGGCAGAAATCGATGGCACAGTGCTATGCGCCAAGAACTAGCTCAACAGTTGGTGAGGACTAGAGACCCTTTTACTGACATGAATATCTAATAATTAATTACTTTGAATACTTTTTAAATCGAATCATATGTATGTTCGGGTTGCCAACACAGACAGCGAGTATTAACATTTAAATAATTATAAAAAGAATGATGAACTAAGAAACCAAGTATGTTAGAAAATATTTAATAAGAATAATTTGTTTTGTTTCAATCAAAATATAGATTGCATTAGTTACCTCTAATCTTTAAGAGAATTTACAAATATAATAATAATGGCAGTCCTTATCATATGCCAACAAGTATTACACAATATTGGAATTCTATGTCTATGCCCCAACAAGAAAATAAAGGCAGATAAAGGTATTAATTTAGAACGGAAATGATTGTTCTAATTTGATTATGGTGGAATGTGAGATTTATATTTCACATTTGGGAATCTATTCATGAAGAGCAAAACGTATTTTAAGGCATAACTTTTATCTTGATTTGAAAACTGATTTAACTAAATATATTTGAAAATTTGTTCGACTTTAATTTAAATCACTTCATCACGAATTACGAGCATGGAGCAGGTTTTACCGGAACAAAGAGGCAACGGTACTGACGAATTACGAGGCAGAGAGTAAAATTAAAAGATGATCGCTAGTCGATGATCGAAGTCCTATGGCGGCTTGCATCTAACAAGTCTTATGCCCTTTGACTAATGAATACAAAAGAAAGTACTTTCTTCCTTGAGAAATTTAAATAAGAGAATATGATCACCGACCAGCCTAATGGAGCGGAAGATTGCCCTACGTCAGCAACGTTCGAAGATGATGACTTGATAGTCATCGTTGGAAAATAAAACCCATGTAGAATGCTCTACGTGATGACTTGACCAATTAATTAAAGTCAAACGGGCTTTAAGAAAACTATTTGAAAGTATTGGAAACTATATTAACTATGCCCTAATATCGTGCCCTTCCTGAATTTTAATACAAAATAACAAAAGTGGAATTAAAATATGTTTAACCCTTTATCGACCCTTTTTGCAATAACCATTTAAGATTATATTTGAATAAATACATATTAGTGGAATAAGAAAATAACATTTTAACATTGTGTGAATATAAAAACACTTGTAACTTAGGAGCTGGGGACATAGGTGAAAAATTGAGCTAATAGTTTGTTATTAGCCCATTTATAAAAATAGTAAACGTATAATATTTTCTTTCGACTCGATGATTAATAGAACTTATAAATTTAGTTCTAATGGGCGAGAATAACTATTTAAAATTTATATTATATTATTTGCATGAAGCAAATAGAACAAAGGAGCTCATCGAGTTGAAAGATTATTGGCATATAATTTTAAATAAACGACATTAATAAAGCATACAAATATATATATTAAATGAACTGCCAGGTAAGAAAAGAAAAAGTTTAAAGACTAGAGCTTGAAAGAATTAGACGCTATAGATTTACAGTAGCATTTTATAAAGATTTTTACATTAGAGAATAAAGGAGCTCTTAATAAGGAGTGTAAAATAAAGTTTGAACTGGCCAGAAAGTTTAACGTTCATTAGAGAAATATATTACCCTTCCGTGCTTGTCCTTAAGTTACTCCTCCAAGTTGTTGAAAATGTAGGCACCATTGATTGATTATTGGAACAGAATTTTAGTAGCCTCCATAATTTTAGCAGAATAATCGATCCAGAAAAATTCAGCAGCTCCAGTGAAGATTTCTCAGGACTTTAGGAACCGTAGCCAGATTCCTGATGTTCTAGCCCTCTATCATGATGAAATACAATTTTTATAAGCACAGAGTTCACGGCACTATTCTACAACAAAGCTAGCCTCTTTTTTTGACTTTTCAGGGCTATATATATATACTGTTCACTGATGCCTTCCGGCTAGCGCTCATTTTATTATCAATGTGTTTTATAATTAGTTGTTTTCAAATACATTCCCTCGATAAGGCTTTCAAACTAATTAGCTTGAATTCCTTCTCTAATTGAAAATGAATTCTTAAAATCTGAAAATGATTTAATTAGAAAAATGAATCCTTATCTTTTTCCACTTCATAAAACTTTACTATTGTTTTTAAGAATTTTAAAGCTTATCGAAAGAATGTGGCTTTTAATCAACGAAACTTTACAAATTATTTAAAAGTAAAAAAAAAACAAGTATTCCCGATGCAATGAAACTTTCGAACAATTTATATATATTTAAATATTTACAAGTATATATGCACAATCCACGCAATTTAATATATATAAATTCATGAATATGTTATCATGAATTTATTTAGAGAATTGATCAATTTAAACTAAACTAATTAATTTTACTACGCATTTGAAATAAGTTATTTATTATGGAAATTAGTGTGGATTGAACGTATAAAGCCCCATTGCATCGGAAATTTAAGGTTAGTATTAGGGTAAATAACATGAAGCTAGGATCGAACTCAGATCCGACTGCTTCAATATATATATATATATATATATACTCACTGCATTTCTGAAAACAAGACATTTTAAAATTAATATGCTTATGATTACACCCTCCACAAAATATTAAAGTGAATAGAAATCAGTCTCTACCTTGTGCAGTAGTGAAAATTTCACTACAGAAATATTATTCATTAAGTGGATAATTTCTAGTCTAATGAAAGCCCAATAAATGTTATTAATATATTCCTATCAAGTGTTTTATGCCAAAATTATAAAGGGAAAAAGTATGACTCATCAATAAAATTGTAATAATAGACTCTCCAAACATAATAAAATATGATAGAGAAATAGGTAAGAGATTGATATATGGGTAACTAATGAATTCTGGTTTAACACAGAATGTCCATCTTGGGAATCATACATCTTTTTCAAGTCTTTAGTGAGATGCTTATGATTACATCCCAACTCGTGTTATTTAAAAGTGGATATAAATAAGTTCCTACATTGCGCGAGAGTGGTGTAGTGCAAATAAAAAATATTATACATGAAGAAGTATTAAGCTAATTTTTCATATATCGATACTAGATTTTTAAATCAATATGTGGTTGTAATGTCAGTTTGTCATTGCTTTCATTAAATTGTAGCTATATGAAAAATGACTTAGTTATTAAAAAACACATCAACAGAAAATATTCACATGCCGCCTGGTCATCATTCCTGTAGTTTATAAGGATAAATAACGGCTCTCTAAGGCTGCTGATAAAATATTTTTCCTAACACAGAAATATATTTCATTCTGATTTGGGAATATATTTTATAAAATATAACAAGACAGCGGATGCATTACATAACAATTTTGGAACTCACATTTCTCCACGTTAAATTATATAACATTTAATAAGTATTAGACAATATATTTTGAGCTTCGATTTTTTTATTAATGTTTTATGAATATAATGAGTCTGTAACTCTAGTTTGATTGACGTAGAATCATTTGAAAAATGTAAATTTCATAAAAAAAAATAATTATCTAAAAAATAAAGGCAATGAAATGTGCCCATGCTCTAACAGCCTTCATATTATATAGTGAATATAAAATAAATGGCAAATACATTTATGTGAATGACAAATAACACTTTAATATTATCAGAAGAATAGTATTTCTGACATACCTGATCACAGAAGTACAGTAGTTGCAATAACAAAGACAAAATTATATTTACATTGGAAAAAAAAAACAAATATTTCAAGAGTTTCCCAAATGAATGTCTTTGTTTACTGAAAACATTTGAACATCCTGGAAAAGCAAAAAGATGACGGTTCTAACTCTAAACTGTTTGGTATATAATGCTTGAACCAATACATATTTTATGTATCGATACTTTCGCTGTTGGCCAATAGAATATAAAAGGAGATAACCTGAATAAATGACTAGCTACAATATGTGACAACCTGTATCATAATAAAGTGCAATATAAAATGTGGGCTAAATTTAACTAAATTTTAAATTATTAAAAACAAGACCTAATGAAAGGGTGGAGAGGATTCGAATTCTATATGGCAGCAAAGGTATGAGTATTATGAATATAACTCATTACATTGATTTCATGATTTCGGAGACAGACGTGAACATAAACTACAAACACACAAAGCACTTTCACATTTCTTGTCTTAGCTTCTGAGCAGGAAATCTAATGACTTAACCATTTCCTTATAAATTGCTAAATCTAGTTGTTATACACGACTTGCATAGATTTAAAGATTTAAATAGATTAACGAACTAATATAAAATATCTTTATATAACAGCAATAAATATATAATAATAATAATCATACACGCTAATAGATCTAAGGAAGCTGCTTTGTTTTTTTGTTTTTTTTTTACTTTTATAAAAATTTCTACAAGAGAAAGGATTCACATCATCTGTATTTAAAATTGTCACCATCACCAGACATGATTTGAACTATGACTTTCTTCAGTGAAGAGCTAGGACACCATTATGGCGCTTTTCCCTGGGAAACTAAAACTCCCATTCAAAAACTTATCTCAAGCTAAGCATTTATCTGAAGGTTAATTCTTAAGAAGAAGATCTGAAATTTTTAGACATCTACAAATCCTTAAATTCAGCTCCACAATTGAAATAATCATATGGGACTGAACTTAATTTAGATACATTATAAATTAATGGGCTTAATAATTTAATTTAGCCAAAGCCCCAACAACAAAATAACAGTCGTAATAAAGTCAAATCATGTGTCATATGATTCATATAGCTTGAATATTCAAATATTTAATATCAATACTATTCTAATAGTTCTTAACAAGCTTTTCTATTTTTATGGTAAATGTTGTGAGAGAAAGCACACAGATCATCCTTATCTAGGACTGTCCCCATCCCCATCCCAATTTAGGTCATGTGACATATGACTTCATTTATTATTATTATTATTATTATTATTATTATTATTATTATTATTATTATTATTATTATTATTATTATGTTGTTGTTGTTGTTGTTGTTGTTGTTGTTGTTATTGTTGTTGTTGTTGGGGGCTTTGGATAAATTAAATTACTAAGCCAATTAATATATGGTGTAACTAAATTAAGTTTAGACCCATATGATTATTTAAGATGGATACCTAAATTTAATGACTTGTAGAATTTTAAAAATTTCAAATCTTCTTAAGAGTTAACTTTTAGATAAAGGCTTGGCTTGACTGAGCTTTTTGAATATGGTGTTCTAAATTTTCGCTGATAAAAGCCATAGTTCTAAAGCGGTCTGGAGATGGGGACAATCCTAGATAAAGATGATTTGAATGCTTTCTCTTGTAGCATTTATCATAAAAATAAAAATAATAAAAATAAGTGTTCTTTATATTACATATTTATAAATGCAAGCTATATAGGTCATGTGACATATGGCTTGATTATATATATATATATATATAGGAACTTAAAATTAAATTAAAGATAGAATGAATAGTCTTTGCATATTCTGTATTATAAGGGAATGCATTTGACTCTCGTTAATATATATGTGAATCAAGTTTTAGGTTACAAAAATTCAGGTAAGCCGATTGATTTAATGCTATTAAAAAATAAAGCAGTAGTTCAACTATAAATTTGGCATAGACTTAACACCAAAGAAGTTAAAAATAATTAATAAGTGTCTATGTGATGATTTTTTAAGTTTTGTCATAGATTATGATTTCCGTGATTTATCAAATATGATCCAAAAGTATAAATTATAGAGGACAACTAAGAAATGTTTTACATCATGCCACTAAAATCTCCGTAAATGATAGGTTGATAATAAGATGGAGCTATTTGTCTAAGTATATATTCTCCATAGTTATTTGTTCTTATCAATATATTTGTAAAGATAAAAATATTCAAATCATATAGTATTGTGTGGCCACTTGTTTTATGTTTACCATAGTCAAAATATCCACTCATTACTTATAGAAAATAAAATTATTGAAACAGTTAAAGACTCACATAGTTTTTTTGTTTGACTTTTATTTCTTTAAAATAATTCTTAGCAATCATTGATTAATTAAAACAAAACTGATTTTTTTTTACTATCCAAATAAAAAGAGGCAAATAATCACATACTGATGACATTGTATGGTTAGGTATGTCGTTTAGGGCTTAGATCCTACCAAATGTAATTTCAAGTTGAAAATACTACAAAAAAAAAAAAAAAACAGGAATAGCTTTATGGCAGTTGAAAGCTAAAGGTCTAAAATTTGAAATGATAATTGTAGATTTTTAATTCTAAAAATAATTGTGTGTATAAATTTGGACATATTTTATTTAACTCAGGATGAGGGCATTAATGCAAATATTTATATATGTTCTAACTTTAAAATTGTAAGCAAAAATAAACATTTTATTCCTACCCAAATTCACTGAAACCAGAAGAAAGTTATCGCTGACAGTCTAATAATTAAAAAATTCTAATAATAAAATCATGTGTAGCCCTTTCTACATTTCTTTAAGCAAAAATGATATTCACACATATATAAATTATAAATTTATAATTTCGATAGAGTTTACTTGTTTTGATAGTAGTTTAATGATTACTATAAACTCAACTTTAAACGAACCTTAAAACATTTAATGTAAACATGACATTAAAATCTTAAGCAGTAGATTATCTAGAGAGCATAAACTATTGACCACTTCAAAAATTATTATTCATAATTTTAATATTTAAGGTATAAAAGTGGCTGTCATTTTAACTTGAATCAGAGAAATTTAAGGAGTAGCCTGATAAGAAAGTAAAAGTTGCATTTAAAGTAAAAAAAATTGGAAAAATATTTCAAATTACTTGTTATTTTTTTTATTTATGTATTATCGTGTGTGTATAAATATATATGTAATTATATAAATGAATATTTGTAAATACAGTATCTTAATAATTAAAAAATATTTTATCCATTTAGGAGCGCTTTCGATTATCCCAGTAATCTGTTTCAACTAAAGCTTTGAAATGCTAACTTTCCCACAATTCCGTGATCTTAACGTTTGCTGCTTGCCTGTTATTCAATTCATATTTATATTTGTTTATTAGCATAGCCTCCTTAATTTTTCTTTTGTTATTATTTTTTTCAATTTGCAATATTTTTGCACTGTTAAAATTGAAGTCAAAACCATAAATACATGATTTATTATGGTTGTAAAAAACAGATGCTGAAATATTATTATCTACTATGCAATTTTCTTTTAATTTCTGAACACGTTTTAATAATAGCAAGTGTTCTTTAGTTCTTTTTTCTAATGTACATCTAGATTCACCTATATATCCATCACCATACCTACATATCCATTTATATATGACACAATTTTTATTTATAAACAAGGTTTTATCTTTGGAGTTATTTATTAATTTGTTTAATGTAGGAGGTGTGTAAAATGCAACGTCACATATATCTTTATAAATTTTCCTTATAAACTTTACTTGATAATTTGAAATATATGGGATTGATATCCATATTTTTTTATTTCTACATATGAAGAAAATATTTTAAAAAATGAATATTATCAAAAAATATTACTGCATATTATCGATATGTTGATGATGTTTTTGTATGTGGTAAACAAAATACAATTAATGAGTTATTTAAGGAATTAAATTGTTTGAAAGGCCTAAGATGGATAAAAACAGATGAAGATTTAATGTGCGTTCAGTTTCTTGATCTTAAAATAACTAGAAATCAATGCATGCTGGATTACTGTATGACCATTAAACCTATAGTAAAAAGAGGTTATATTCCATATAAATCAAAAGTGCCAATGTCACACAAAATGGCAGATTTGAAGTCCTTTTTATTTAGAAATAATAGTCTTTGCAAATATTCATCAGATAAAGGCAAAAATATTGAAATATATTCAAATGAATTGTTAAATGTTGGCTACAGTTATAATCACATATATAATGTTATTAGAAATTTTAATATAAAAATAAAAATCTTAATAATAATATTGATTCTCCTGCTAATAAAAAAATATGGATATCAATCCCATATATTTCAAATTATCAAGTAAAGTTTATAAGGAAAATTTATAAAGATATATGTGACGTTGTATTTTACACACCTCCTACATTAAACAAATTAATAAATAACTCAAAAGATAAAACCTCGTTTATAAATAAAAATTGTGTCATATATAAATGGATATGTAGGTGTGGTGATGGATATATAGGTAAATATAGATGTACGTTGGGAAAAAGAACTAAAGAACACTTGCTATTATTAAAACGTGTTCAGAAATTAAAAGAAAATTGCATAGTAGATAATAATATTTCAGCATCTGTTTTTTACGACCATAATAAATCATGTATTTATGGTTTTGACTTCAATTTTAACAGTGCAAAAATATTGCAAATTGAAAAAAAATAATAACAAAATAAAAATTAAGGAGGCTATGCTAATAAAGAAATATAAATATGAATTGATTAACAGGCAAGCAGCAAACGTTAAGATCATGGAATTGTGGGAAAGTTAGCATTTCAAAGCTTTAGTTGAAACAGATTACTGGGATAATCGAAAGCGCTCCTAAGTAGATAAAATATTTTTTAATTATTAAGATACTGTATTTACAAATATTCAGTTATATAATTACGTATATTGTTTTTAAAAATACAGACATCGAATCATAATATTATATATATATTGTAATGGGATGGGGTGGGTGATATAGGTTGAGTAAATGAAAAAGATTTTTGAACTGGGTGATGGCAAATCACATCACTCCCAGTCCATTTAAAATGAAGTACAAATATCAATAATTTGACAAAGTATATGTAAATAAGATAGTATTGAGATATTTAATAATAAAATGATATTAAATATCTCTGAAAACATTGAGAGATCATAAGCTAACTCATAAGAGCAACTAAAAGCATAATTATAAATTAAACCAGCATTAAAATAAGTCAAAGTAATTATAAGTAAATATTAAGAGAACCATCCATCATCATCATTGATGGGAATAAATAAATCAGTACAATAAATCAACAGTCAACATTGTGACTGGATTGAAAATGGGTCTTCTGTAGACCAGGGTAACTACTGAGCTTTTTGCCAGCTTGGGCAATTATATAAACATGACTTGGATGCACCAGCTTAGTGCCCATCCATTAAAATACAAAACTATCATAAATCAAAACAATAATGCTGGGACATTAAAACATGCTGATCATCATCAATGCTCAGGCCACTTGTACTGGCCAACTATAAACTTAAATTTTAAATAAAGACTAAAGTAAAATAAAAAAATAATAGTGCATGGGCTTTAAAGCGTATCCTCTTTTGCGCCAACCAGGATAATGATCGATCATCACTGGATGCCCAAGGCATTAAACACATCTCCATTTGTCCATGTCCAAAATCTAGCTCAGAGAACATGGGCTCTATTACTGTATGTGAACAAGAGATGATGGAATACAATTTTTAACAATTAAATATAAGTTTATTAATATCAACAAAAAATAAATGATTAAGGTCTTATGAGGGTTCTGATTTTGAAGAGTATACATTGAGTTACATGATTAATAAATTAGGTTTATTTAAAACCCATTTGGCACCCAGGCAGGTGGCTTGATACAAAATAAACATGTTTGAATTAACATTTAATTTAGAAAAATGATCAAAAAATCTATACATAAGTGTCTATCTGACACGCATTGTTATTTACAATACAATTGACATAAAATAATTATAAAAAAATGATTAAATTTTACATATGTGTTACAATTGATAAGCATTGGTATCTGCAACACAATTGACAGATATATGCATACATACATGCATGTGATTTCTGAACATATTTAATTTTTACATAAAATAATACATGATTAAGCTTTTAAATTATGTTTTAAGTAATACAAATACTTATGCTAGGTTTACTACAACACGTATATAGAATTGCACAGATTATTAACAAATTTAATTTTGTCACACAATACTTTTATAATTAATAATTTCATAAAATTTACACATTTGTTATGACAATAAAAGTTATTTTCACAATTACTTGTTGTTGAAAATGTATAAATTGCTTTTCTTATTTTATAGTAAGTGTCACTATTTATCGATTAATTTCTATCAACTTTTTTCTTTCTTTTAATACATGAAGTTATTTTCTTGTTTGCTTTACTTTAAAAATGTCTCTTTTTCTCTTTTTAATAAATGGAAGATCATATCCTTTTGTAGCATCCAAAAAAATATATAAATTTTGAAATGTCTTTTTGCTTGATTAGTTAATGCTGATTAAGTAGGCAACATGAGATAGTAAAAAATGAATATGTGAACTGCAGCTCTCCACGCCATGATAAGCAGAGAGCCAAGCTTGACTATCAGTACACAAAGCTCCATGACGTCGTGAGAAAATACCTCATTTTTAAGCAGTGCTTTTCTAAGTACCTAAACAGATCATCCTCAAAGAGTAGTATCCAGAAAAAAAAAGGCATTGCGCCAACCCTGCTCATCTCTGTGAGACTTAAGGATATAAATGTGGTCTATTCATGAGACCAAAGCCTATTCATGAGGCCTATATATATTCACCACTGGACTACCCTGGGAGCTCAATATCTAGGTCTAGACAGTGCCGAGAATATACTTCGGAGCATCATGAATACTCTGCATCCAAACAGTCCTGTCTAACTATATACTCTCCATAAGCATAAAAAGTACAAATTCACGGATTATTTTCAAAATGTAATTTTACATATGTGTGTGCATGTGTGCACATGCTGATGTTTACATCATATTTTAACTTAACAGCAATAATATTATATTTTCATTATTAAATTCTTTGGAAAATATGCACAAATTTCATACATATACATGTGTGTATAAATGAAATATAGATATAATTTAAAATTAGTCTCAATTTGTAAATTCCCTTATTTTTTTTCTTAAAAAAAAGTATAGTCAATTTTTGACAGGTATTTGTTGATTAATTATCAACATTTTTTAAATTAAATTATTGAATCATTGATTCTTTACTTTTTTTTTTATAAATAATTTTTTTCAAAATAATGTCCAGAGAATTATTGTTCAAAAACGTCTATTTTGCCTTTAAAACGAGATGGTCAATGAATTATTCTTGACTCTTAATTATAATTCCAGCAAAATTACTTTATATTCTTTTAAATATATAGATTTTTAACTGACTTAAAAAATAATATTGTTCTATATATGTCTATTTTTATATGACTTATTTTAAAACAACTCACCAGCTATATATAAGTTTACCCATGATTTTCTGCATATATCTGACGCAGCATATGCATAATTAACTTTTCAGCAAGCTAGATTTTTTTCTTGGTGAGTTTGGTTTTAGTGATTGTCATTATCAGGTAAAAATATAATCCATGTATAATGTTGGTCCATAGTTGGCCTACCTTCTGTGTAGAACTGTTCCAGGTAAGCAGCTGTCCTTTCCATGTTTAACGCTATGAATCACAGCACAAAGAAGTGGGTCATTTTCTTGATGTGAAATTCAAACTCCTACCAGAAAAACAGTAGTGGTTCCTGAATTTACTGTTCTGCCTTCAGCCACATAACTTCATAGTAGCTATTTTGCCAACTCTCTGGTCAGCTAAAACCAACTGCTGCAAACTTCATCAAGTTGCAACAAAATATTGGCACCAATTTTTCAGCTGGCCCTTCTTACAAAAAACCATTAATCAGACTAACTGATAGTTTTTAATCAGTCTTTTAAAAACTCATCTGAGGTGTTAACAACACTTTGATTAAAAACAGAGTTTTTATTTTTAGCTCTCTAATCCCTTTAAAACATATACGTTTTTATTTAGACAATAAAAATTTACAAATTAATTAAAGATTTCAAAAATAGACATTTTTTTCAAAATTATCAAAAAAACAAGCTTATATTTAAATTTCAAAATCAGAATTACAAATAATGTTTTTTTATCAGACCTTTTAAGAGTTTAATTTATAAAACAATTTTTATTTTAAATCAGAGTTATTATTTAACCCTTTACATATTATGATTTTGTTTTAGAAAATATAGAAAAATATTTACAAAAAATTATTCTGTGTTTACTTCTACTTTTCCTTTATTTTTCATATATATATGCGCACACACTATATTATTATGGGTGTACCATGTAATCCAACCGGTTACATTGCCCCGGTCTGACAGAAAAGGGAAATAGAAATGAAACACCTTTTTAATAATATTTTCATAATTTACATATATAATGAAAACAATGTTCATATCTAAAACTATGTACTCATCAATTTTTTTAAGAGATCTGACAGACATCTGACAGTTAACAGAATGAATAGTGATTTGCAAATTGAGATAGCTAAAGAATTCAGCCACTGGACTGCAAGTACACAATGCACCATGAATACCAAGGATGCTACCTCAAATGGGACCCTATAAGCTACTATAACCTATGATAAAAATAATGCAAAATTATTGCAAAGCCCTCTTTCATGGAGGGTCTGGAAAATACAAAACTATGCCCTGCTTCTTTTGAGTCTTATGGGCTGGGAATTACAAGCTATGCCTTGTTCCTTTTCTTTGGAGACTTAGAGGCTGGAATCATGGCAGGACTATGTTAACTGCCTTATCACAAACAATATGAAATATAAAAAATAGGTTGGAGCAAATAGTGGAGATACAACACCCTCAGAGTTGCATGAAAACATTGCATCCCCAAGCCAATGACAAAATATCCATCCATCATGAAAACTGAAAATACAGCTAGACAAACTTCAACAATCAAACACCAAATCAAACCTCCAAAATCATTGATTTTCTATTTAACTCTAAACATGAACCTCTCCAAACATATATGAAAATTACTATTTTATAATTTATAATCATCATCAATACTCTTGTCACATATTTCACAGTAATTTTTAAAATTAATTCTGCATAAAATGCATATTTTTATCTTTCTCAGTCGTGGTTTGGGATCAAGTTGATAATTTTGAAGTGATGATCACCAGAATGTGATCATCATCAGCCGTATGTTGGGCAGCCATCTATAATGATTGCCACAGTACATGATCATCATTGGCCCTCAGTCAGGTAACCATTTGTAACAGAATGGGGTGGGTGAGATCGAATGGTAGGAACATGATATCAAAATCTGTGAGAACATTGATGATCACCAGTATGTGATCATATCAGCCCCATGTTGGGCTCCATTTGTAATGGGATGGGGTGGGTGATATAGGTTGAGTAAATGAAAAAGATTTTTGAAATGGGTGATGGCAAATCACATCACCCCAGATTCATTTCACTTTCCACTTTCCACCCACTTCCTATCCCCAATGTATGGCTGATGATGATCACATACTGGTGATCATCACTTCAAAATTATTAACTTGATCTCAAACCATGACTGAGAAAGAAAAAAATATGCATTTTATGCAGAATTAATTTTAAAAATTACTGTGAAATATGTGACAAGAGTATTGATGATGATTATAAAATAGTAATTTTTATGTATGTTTGGAGAGGTTCATGTTTAGAGTTAAAAAGAAAATCGATGACTTTGGAGGTTGGATTTGGTGTTTGATTGTTGAAGTTTGTTTATCTGTATTATTAGTTTTGATGATGGATGGAGATTTTTGTCATTGGCTTGGGAATGCAATGTTTTCATGATGCTCTGAGGGTGTTGTATCTCCACTATTTGCTCCAACCTATTTTTTGTATTTTATAGTGTTTGTCATAAGGCAGTTAACATAGTCCTGCCATGATTTCAGCCTCTAAGCCTCCAAATAAAAGGAGCAAGGCATAGCTTGTATTTCTCAGCCCATAAGACTCAAAAGAAGCAGGGCATAGTTTTGTATTTTCCATACCCTCCATGAAATAGGGATTTGTAATGATTTTGCATTATCTTTATCATAGGTTGTAGTAGCTTATAGTGTCTCATTTGAGGTAGCACTCTTGGTGTTCATGGTTCATTGTGTACTTACGGTCCAATGGCTGAATTCTTTATCTATTTCAATATTGCAAATTGCTATTCATTCTGTTAACTGTCAGATGTTTGTCAGATCTCTAAAAAAATTGATTAGCACATGGTTTTAGATATGAACTTTGTTTTCATTATATATGTGAATTATGTAAATATTGTTAAAAAAGTGTTTCATTTCTATTTTCCTTTTCTGTCAGACTGGGGCAATGTAACCAGTTGGATTAATAGACACACTAATATAGTGTGTGTGCATAAATATATATGTAAAATTGAAAGGAAAACTAGAAATAAACACAGATAAAAATATAGTAGACATTTTTTCTACATTTACTAAAATAAAATAATAACAAGTAAAGGGTTAAATAACTCTGAGTTTAAAATAAAATTTCATTATGAAATTAATGTTTTAAAAAAACGTCTTAATAAATATAAATATTGTATTGTCATTATTATTATTATTCTGATTGTGAAATGTAAAAACACAATACTTGTTTTTGAATTTTTTTTAATTAATTAAAACACATATGTTTTTAAAGGGATTAGAGAGCTAAAAATAAAAACTCTGTTTTTAATCAAAGTGTTGTTAACACCTCAGATGAGTTTTTAAAAGACTGATTAAAAAATATCAGTTAGTCTGATTAATGGTTTTTTGTAAGAAGGGCCAGCTGAAGAGTTGGTGGCAATATTTTGTTGCAACTTGATGAAGTTTGCAGCAGTTGGTTTTAGCTGACTGGAGAGTTGGCAAAATAGCTACTATGAAGTTATGTGGCTGAAGGCAGAACAGTAAATTCAGGAACCACTACTGTTTTCCTGGTAGGAGTTTGAATTTCACATCAAGAAAATGACCCACTTCTTTGTGCTGTAATTCATAGCCTTAAACATGGAAAGGACAGCTGCTTGCCTGGAACAGTTCTACACAGACGGGAGGCCAACTATGGACCAACATTATACATGGATTATACTTTTACCTGATAATGACAATCACTAAAACCAAACTCATCAAGAAAAATCTTCCAGCTTGCTGAAAGGCAGAAGAAAAATCTTCCAGCTTGCTGAAAGGCAGAGAAACATGGATAAATTTATATACAGCTGGTGATGAGTAGCATTATATATTATAAGGAAGTTTTAAACAATTTCCTTAGTAAAATGACATTTTTATAACTGATAGCAATATATAAAATGATATTAGCTTAAAATCGTTTATTAAAGAAGAAAAAACTGTTTAAAGTTATATTTATAATTAAAAAAAAAAAAACTCCAAAGAAAGTTATAATTAATAATCCAGAAAAAGATTTCCAAAAATCTTTTAGACTAAAAAAAAAAAAAAAATGACATTTTAAATCAATTAACTGTCAAAAAATTGGTATTTCTTATTTTAAAGAAAAAGATTATATTCAGCAAAGAGAATTAAATTTCGAAATAATCTTTAATAATTTTATTTGAGATAAATACAAATGTTATGCATATAAATTAATGTTTCGCATGTCTGTGCAAATTATATATACGTGTTTCAGTAAACCTAGTATGTAAAATGTATTTCATTTAACTGAAACTTCAATCATTTATTGTATTTTATATAATTTAAGAATTTGATAATTATTTTGTAACAAGTCAAATAGGTTATTTCACGCACACCCACATGTGTGCATATATATGTCAATTGTATTGTAAATAATAATGCGTGTCAGATAGACACTTATGTGTAAAATTTTGATAATTTTTCTAAATTAAATGTTAATTCAAACATGTTTATTTTGTATCAAGCCACATGCCTGTGTGCTGAATGGGTTTTAAATAAACCTAATTTATTAATCATGTAACTCAATGTATACTTTTCAAAATCAGAACCCTTATAAGACCTTAAATATCATTTATTTTTTTATTGTTATTAATAAACTTGTATTTAATTGTAAAAAATTGTATTCCATCATCTCTTGTTCACATACAGTAATAGAGCTTTATGTTCTCTGAGCTAGATTTTGGACATGGATAAATGGGGATATGTTAAGTGCTTTGGGCATCCAGAGATGATCGATGAACATCCTGGTTGGCACATAAGATTATACTCTTTAAATCCCATGCACTATATTTTATTCTAATTTAATCCTGTTAAAAATTTAAGTTTATAGTTGGCCAGTACAAGTGGCCAGAGCATTGATGATGATCAGCATGTTTTAATGTCCCAGCATTATTGATTTGATTTCTGATTATTGTGTATTTTAATGGATGGGCACTAAGCTGGTGCATCCAAGTTCTGTTTATATAATTGCCCAAGCTGACAAAGGCTCAATAGTTAGCCTGGTCTACAGAAGACCCATTTCCAATCCAGCCACAAGATAGACTGTTGATATGTTGTACTGATTTGTTTATTCCCATCAATGATGATGATGGATGTTTTTTTCTCTCAAGTATTTACTTATACTGATATTTACTTTATAATGCTGGTTGATAATAATTATGCTTATAGTTGCTCTTCTGAGTTAGCTTTTGATCTCTCAATAATCTCAAGAGATTTTTTAATCTCATACTCATATCTTTAAATATACTTATATATACTTTATAAATTATTGATTATTTGGTTTTGTGTTGAATTGGGGTGGATGATGATTTCCTATCACCCCAGATTCATTTCATTTTCCACTTTCCACCCACTTCCTATCCCCCATCCCGTTATAATATATATATATATATATATATATATATATATATATATATATATATATTGTAACAATATACACATATGCAGTTACATCACTTTCAAGTGAAAATAAAACAAAAAGAACCTTAAATAAAATTTATTTAAAATGATATAAAAATACACAGATATATAAAATGCACAGATGGTAAGCAAATTAAATAATTATTTAAAGTTAAAAGGGATAAAGAAAAGTTAAAAATCTAAAAACAACACATTATTTTGAGAAAGGTAAAAAAAATCAAGAACACTTAATTTTTTTTTTTTAAAGTTATTTTTAAACTCTACTAGAATGGAAATGAAATTCTATGAAATGTAATGGAAAATAAGCCTTTGTGTTATTTAACCGATTGTAAGTCAGATAAAAGAAATTAAAATTACTAGAGCTAAAAAATATTGGTATTTTCCCCTCTAAAAGAAACTAACCCATAAAGATGCATACAAGACAATCTAGAGAGAAAAATTATCACCACCAATGAATATTATGCTAAACCATGAAAGATAGATTCTGAAATTCAGAGATAAGGGGCACAAAATAATGTAACATGAATTAGATTACTTTCAAAAATTACTATTTGATTGATTAAAATATTTTGTACCTATATTATGGTTTACATGATGTAGGGATCATGCAATAGACTTCATTTCCACAGTTGCACAGAATGAGATGGCTTCCAGTATAGCAGTCTCTGAAGAATAACAAAAATGAATTTGTGTCCAATAGGAAAGATATACTAATTTATGAAGAACAAATCTTTGAATTGGATGAGAAGCACATCCTTTACCACAAAATGGCTTTCAATAAACCTGCAGCAGTCCAGAAGATACACCTAAAATAAAAAGGAAAGATGAATTTTAAATTGAGATTTGAACTTTGAATTATCTAACTTGATAAAATAAAAACTTTAAATTATTAAACCTGAGCGTTATTTCTCCTAAAGGAAATCTTATCTGACAATTAAATTAAATTCTAAATTATTTACTAAATATTTTATGCATACAAATGTTTGTCATTGCTATTTTCTTCTTCATGCTAGTAAATTAATAAATATAAAGTTGGGTGTAAATGACTGCATATATTTGTTAAGATTATGAAGGTTTAAATATGATTATTTTGGGGCTAATTGTTTTATAGTTGAATTGATACTTGTATTGGAATATATGGATGATTTATACCAATGTAATATGGGGAAGTACACTATATTCTTATTCCCTTGTACCATGATAGCATTCAGGATAGGTCACTTAGATGAATGCATGACCCAAAAATGGTAGCCATTGCATTGTCAATAGTTGTAAATATATTCCTATTCTATTGATTTCTTATGCCCTGGATGGGAAATATAAGTTGGCATTGAACTGTTCTGGCATGAAGCATTTTTTCCACATAAATTTATTTATTCTTTGCCAGACAGACATACATTCCTGTATTGGAAAAAATCATTGTTTCTTCTAATAAGGTGATACCGATGTAAATTCCTCTATTCATGATTTTTGTCACGCTAACATCCTCATTTTTCATAGATCACATTGGTGCATCCATTATCTAGATGGCTTTGATTTGGATACAAACTTTTGGTATGGCATTAAATAATTTGAGTCTTTTAAAATGCATGTTCTATGCAAGTAAATTTGCACTTAACAAAATATAAAAATGATATTAAAATATATAAAATTTTATCCACCTGTGAATTTCATATAAATATGAATTAAATCTATTCAATAATAATTGTTAAAAATTTAAATCTCCAAATTTGTTTTGATATTGTATGTGCATAATAAAGGTTTTGACTCTTTAGTTCTGGCAGTGACTTAATTTATCATCATTATTAATTCTATCAATGATTAAAAAGTTTTAGTTGGAAATTTTATCCTATAAATTTCAGTTTCTTCATGAACTTGCAACTAGGGCTATCAGTCAAAGAAAAATTGAACATCACCAGTATGTCTGCTTCCTTTGTATTTTTTTAGATTCAAATATCCTAGTGGTGCCCTGGTATGGCAGATAGAATAAAGTGAGCACAGACCATTTTAATTGGCTATCCAACATGACACAATATACTTTAACTATGATTACCCTGAGAATTTACAAAATTTGTGCAAGTAACGAGATTGCACAAATATAGATAACATAACAGTGAACAATAGTAAAGTATGGCCATTAGTGTCATACATATGTATTGTAAAAATAAAAAGTTTTTGAAATGTGTATCTTTATTGTATTTTGTTTTTTAACATTAGACTTTTGATTCTATTGTGATTTAAAAGTACTTCCAGTAAATAAAAGAAATTGTTCACATATGCATAAACGCGAGGAATAAATTTCATAAAATATAGTTAGTAATAATAGTAATTTTAGGAAAGATGGATTAATAAATAAAAAAAATTGGAAAATGTTGAGTTGGAGGGCATGCTGGGCTGTTGTAAAAAGGAGAAGAATGAATGGGTAATTTATGTATGTGTATAATGACTAACCAAAGAAATTATTAAAAATAATTTTAGTATATAATTAACCTGTGTAATATATGTTTACTAACACTAAATATATTCTTTTTTTATTGTTGTTGTTTTTGAGGAAGTTCGGTGATATGTAATGGTATACGTATATATCTTTACATTTTTCTTTAAAATGAAAATGTATTAAAAAAAATCAATAAAGGAAATTTATTTAAAGTTATATAAAAAAGCACAGATGGAAAGCTGATTAAAATGAATATTTAAAGTTAAAAGTGATAAGGAGAAGTTAAAAATCTAAAAAGAAAAGATTATTTTAAGAAAGATAAAAAAATAAAGAAAACTGTTAATTTATTTTCTTTTATAACATTATTTTTAAACTACAGTAGGAAGAAAATGAATTTCTATTGAAACGTAATGGCAAACAGGCCATTGGACCATTTAACCGATTGATAGTAAGTCTGAGAAAATAAATTAAAATTACTAATGATAAGAAAATATTGGTGTTTCCCGTTAAGCCATGAGAAATTGATTCTGGAGTTTAGTGAAAAGGGATACAAAATAGTATAAAAAGAATTAGATTATTTTCAAGGATTATTATTTGACTGACTACAATATTTTTGTATCTGTATTGTGGATCACAATGAAGTAGAGGTCACGCATTAGACTTCCTTTCCATCAGTTGTGTTGAGTGAGTTGGTCTTCAGTATAGCATTTCCCGAATAATAAGAAAAATGTATTTGCTCCAAAAGGAAAGATCTACTTATTGATGATGGAAAAATCTTTGATCTAGACATGTAGTACATCAATGACTGCAAAATGGCTTTCAATAAACATACAGCAGCCCGGAGGATTCTCTGAAATAAAACAAAAGTATGAACCTTACAATGAGATTTGAACTATTAGTTATCTAACTTGAGAAAATACAACAGTCAATTATTAAACATGAACGTTATTTCTCCTTAATAAAGTCTCTTATCTGACAATTAAATTTAAATTATAAATTAACTTTTGCAACATTTTCTGAAACTCCAACATTTGATTTCCATAAACAATGATTACTAACTTCAAAATGCTGTTGGTTTAAATATCTCCACCATTTTTTTTTTTTTTTTTTAATATTTCAATTTCTTTTCGTGAATATTTATCTTTAAAATGCTATAAAAATATTCGAGATTTATAAATATACTCTCTTATAATATTAAAGTGAGATCACAAACGTAAGGGACCTCCATTTTTATCTAATTTTGAGGAATATTTATCAAAATCAACAACAGTGCTTAGATTACATTGACATTAAAAAAGGGATAGAGTAGAATTAGCGATGTCATGACCTAGTAGCTCAGCCATAATTAATCTAACGTTGCAAATTATTTTAGCACTTATGGTTTTCGTAATAATTTTGCTGCTAGTGTTTGAACGGCAGAACTTTTTTCCTGTGGGGTAGGCTATTTTGGACGTCAGAAAGTTGTAGTGTTGATTATTGTGAAAACCCAAAGTACTAGAATAATTCTCAAAGTTAAAATAATTATGACCGGAGATTCTTCCTATTTTGATAAATATTCTTCAACTTTTGACAAAATAGACGTTTTATTCTTTAAATACCTTGTCTTTAATGTGGTAAAAGTGCTTATAGGAAAAAAAAAATTATAATAAATTCAAAACAATCATTGTTCAGTAGTACATTCTATAAAATTTTGTATAAAAGTAATATGATCTAGGAATATAGTTTATTGTTTATTTATATTACTAAAGCACTCAATCAATTATTGTTAACAATTGTTCTAATTTTTTTATCTGATGTGTTCAGTACATAAATGATAAATAAAATAAATAAAATTTATGAATAATAAATCCCACAAAATAGTCGTATCATATTAACACATAATACCACAATAGTAGTCTCAGTAATACAATATTTTTTGTATCCCACAACCTTTAAATATAAGCTTTATTAAGTAATAGAAGACAGATTGTATTGCTTAATTTAACACTGTTCATTACTGTCATATCTAATATTTGGAGATTCTAACTTAGGGTTTTATTCTCTGAAAAAGTGTGGATTTTTAAATAGTATTCCTTACCTGTTATAATTTAATGCATCCCTCTTTTTAGCAACCATTATATACTTTTCTGTTTTACTTTCCGCCTATCAGTCCTGATTTAAAACACACAAATATTTTCAATCTAAGTCAAATTTCTTGTATAGCCATATGATTCTGAAACCTGTCTAATATCTATATATTACCATATACTTAGTTCTTTTTTTAAAAGTGTCTCTATCCTATGCCCACGTTTGGCATAAAAATGTAACATATCAAATTAACATATCATATGAATCTAGCATACAATGTGCTGATTTTGCAGTACATACTTGTTATTTAAAATGCAACTAATAATGTTAAATAATAATGCTTCATATACACCTACACAGTCCTGCCTAATGCAATATTCTCAGATATTTAAATACCTCATTAGATGACTTAGAGGTTCTGAATATAAAAAAAAAATAGGAAATGTGCCTGTGTCTTTATCTTTTGTTCATAAATTTAAAAGTTTGTCTCACATTGTTATTTAAAATATATGACTATTCAGGCAATAGAACAATTGTATGAATAATGTTGTTTTTTCCCCTTTATATAATACAAAATTATTTATTGAACACCTTAATGTACACCATTTCTTTTCTTAGATAACGGATTCAACAGTTTTTATTGTCGAAACAACTTTCCATTCAATACCAATATTTACTTTGAATTTTCCAGACTTTTAGCATCTTTTTATACATTTTGTTTTTAATTTTCAATTAATAACTATTTTTAGGAAGTATGGTGTTTAATTCTTCGTAATAATCTTTTTTTTTCATATATTATTTTCTTCATATATTATCTTATCTCACACCGTAAATTGCTATTGTTGTCCCAATTATTTTTCTTGCACTTTTTAATAGAGTATCAGTTGTCTTATTAACAAATCAAGTCTAAACTAATTTCAAAATCGTTTAGTATTTTGCAATGATTTGCAATTTATTTAACATTATAATAGTTTCTGACGATAAGAAATTTAAAAATTTTATTATTGTTTTCCTTGATTGTTTTTCTCTTTTCAGATTTTCATTAACAGAAGTGTCTTACAAAAGACTAAATAATCATTTCAGAATTGAGTCTATAAACATAAATACAATTTTGCATTTTCCTTAATTCAAAGCATAATTCAAAGTATGCTATACTTTAATTGAATAGTCTATATCTATTTCCAATCAGTAGTTTTCTAAAAGAAACATACTTATAAAACAAATTCACCATTTTTTTAATTATTTGCCAATTATATCACAATAGTAACCTTTGTCTGAAGGTTTGTAATGATGATATATTATAAGATGTGATATGTTGGACTATTTCCATCATTTATGAGTGAATGTTGAATGTATAAAAAATTTTCAACTTTATTTTCACTTTCCAAATACAAACAACTTGATAGTAATAACACACAAATAGACAATACAGGTTAATAATTACACAACGTTTCGAGTGGTAGTATTCTCCAATCTTCTTCAGGTGTTGCTGGCCTATGTGTACAGTGATAATATTCGCTTAGAAGTTGAACTCCCACCTTTAGATTCTTAAATATAGGATTTAAGGCAAATGCTCTATCAACTGAGCTATTCTGTTAATGGCAGCATATAGTAGAAATTTGATATATTTATATGTATGTGTTGGTTCAAATCCTCCTGAGTCCTTCAAAAAAATTAAGGGACTCAGGAGGATTTGAACCAACCTTCATATATATCAAATTTCTACTATATATTGTCTCTGACAGAATAGCTGAGTTGGTAGAGCATCTGCAATTTGCCTTAAATTTGACATTCAATAATCTAAAGTTGTGAGTTCAATTTCTAACTTCTAAGCAAATATTGTCCCTGTGCATAAAGGCCATCAACACCTGAAGAAGAGTGGAAAATAATACTACTTGAAACATTGAGTAATTACTAACCTGTATTGTCTATTTGTGTGCTATTACTAACAAGTTGTTTGTATTTGGAAACTTTAAATAAAGCTTAAAATTTTCTATACATTTAACATTCACTCATAAATGATGGAAATAGTCCAACATATCACATCTTGTAACCTTTAATAATTTTCTTATGTAGAAATTTTTTATTAAAACCATATACTACATCTATATAAATAACATCTATTTCATTATTCTAGTGAAAATCATTAATAATTTTTTATGTAGGAAAATTTTTAATAAAACCATATAAGACATCTATATGAATAACACCTATTTGTTTATTCCAGTGAAAAATTATTGGGTTATAAATTTGAATTACTTTTATTTAATATGTTTTTTTTTATTTGAATAGCTATTAGTGTGCTTCGTACGATACATAATAAATCAACACAACATATTCTCTCATTTTTAATACACCAAATCCACTTAACATGTATTTTCAGTATTTGCCTTATTATAATAAAATCGAAATCAATTTTGAAAATTTTGTTGACTCTTCACCATTTGTACTAACTACACATTGTTCAGGAAGGTTCTAATTAATGTCATACAGTTCTTACAAGTTGTACAATGTTTCTTTTTTTAAAGTGATATAATATTTTTTCTATTTCAAGAGTATTGTGAAAAATCCTTTTTTGTGACTATTCATTAGAAAAAAATGACTTACTGATTGGCATTAGGTGATAGGATCCTGGTTTTGAGTCCATTTGTTTTTTAATACTTAACAATCATGCATGGTGATGTCTTAATTTTCCATTCCTTATTAGTTGACTACAGTTGGATTACTGGTAATGACTTAGCGACTAACATTCAGTCTATGATTTAACAATGGTAGCAAACTAAAAGAAGGCATATATTATTTTATTAAAGCTCTATTTTCAGTAGTAGAATATATGTTTAGCAATGATAGATGTATAACACTTTAGACTGCATTGACAATACTGTGCCAATATTTAAAAATGCTCCTTTGATGTTAAGTCACTCAGGTATTGGCATCTAAGTTTTGATAACAGTCAATGTGATTATTCCAGCTTTTAACACTGCTGTTGATTCCAGATTTTAATCATCTCATGGTTATTTAATTTCTTTGAGGTACCAAAAATGAAAGAATAAATTAATGCATCACTTAAAAAAATCAATTAAATGCAAATGATTCAGGTATATATATATATATATATATATATATATATATATATATATATATATATATATATATATATATATATATATATATATATATATTGTAACTGGACCACCTACCAACCTATATAATCAGTTGTAATTATTTCCTGATGAGCATAAAAATTTGCTTGTTTGGTTTCCCAAATGGTGCCACTAGAGTTCCACCACAATCTTACTTATTCAGATCTGGTTACGCAGAACATAGCTCAGGAGGCATGGAATTCTTGTGAACAAATGCAAAAAGGATGAGTGATGTAAAATAAAACTGACCAGATAGATTAGTTTTAGATAACAATGATTTATTTATTTAACAACAAAAGTTATTGACAGTTCATCTTTGGATTGCCATTTTCCTATATTTATATATGTTCTGAATCCAATTTGATTTTAATCAGTCTTTTCATAATTATCAATGACTGGTGCAATGAGTCCTTCAACTATAAGTTCTGTACAAAATATTCATCTTTGATTTTGGTATCTGGATGTAAATCTCAGTCATTTATGTGTTCTAGGTATGTGGATATAAATTAAGTCATTCATTCTTTGATCAAGGTATCTGCATATAAATTCAAGTCATTCACTTATATTAAATATTAATTCTCTAATTCAAATTTGTAGATTTAAATCATTCATTTACTCAATTCATCTTTCATACAGGTGTATATTTAAAGAAGAAACACATTCATTGAATTTATTTTTTACACAGAAGCATTTTTAATCTGTGTATTATAAATGCATACATATCTAATCCCTATTCATATTTAAAGTAGAAACATATTCAATTTAATTTTTCTATAGAAGCATTACAAATTCTGTATTCATGTATATATAAATACATCTTTGATTTAACTCCCCTATTATTAAATTTTTCATTTATTTTTAAATCAATATTCTTAAGTTCTCAAAATTAGTATAATTATTATTCTTTAAAAACTTTATTCTTTAAAAACATTATTTTCTTTTGTTTCATTTGATAAATCAATCATTTGAATAATTGCATTTTATTTTATATGTTAATTATTTCAATAAATGCGTTTTCAAAAAGTATATTTGAATATTATAATTGTAGCTATATTTTCCTTACCTTGACATTTAAATCTTCTCATCAAGAAGGGGTTTACTGGACTGAAAGACACTGAATTGCTGCTGATGTTAATTGGGCATGTTTTCTGATTTTCCTGGGCTTTTCACATGTTTGGAGAAAGGAAGAACTGCTTTTTACTCACTCATACTGGAGTTTTCCAACTTAATAATGCATTTTTCTATTATATAATTATCCCGTAACTAAAAGTTTTTCTTCTGTTGATGATAACTGTGGTTTCCAACTTGGTTATTTTATAATTCCAAAAAGTAATGCATTGCTTGGCAATGACCATAGTTTTCAACAGGCCTCACTCTTGACCATCCTAATAACTGATTGTATTGTAACTGTAACTTATCTACCTGTAACTGTCACTGTAACTGACTTATCTAATTAAACTGCTCCTTTTATTTCTTTTGCTTCCTGCATTTTTTCATCTATCAATATGTTTTTGAAGGCAAAAAGGTGATGCTATCTTTAAGTGTTTTTACATTAAAATCTGAAAACATATAGCTCTAAATTAAATCATATGTGTAATATTTTAAATTGAAGATTTATTAGTTAATGATAAAGATTTGTTAATTAAATGCATCTTTTCTATTTTCTTTTTTTTCTTTTTTATTTCTTTTTATAACACAATTGAAACAGTCATTTTAATTCACTGTTACTTGCCTCTTTATTTAAATTTTTATTTATTGATCCTCATCACTTTTATTTTACTACTTTAATTGGGAGGAAAACGTCTTTAAAATATATGTGAAAAAACTTGTCTGTTTTACTACCCCCACTAAATTTTGGAATAAAATTGCCTGGAAATACAATTTCATTCCACACAGTATAAATGCCATTACTCATTATTGTGTTTCTACTGGAGTTAGATAGGCCGAAGAAATAGGTAAGCTGAAATGGGAAAAGTGAATAAGTGAACTGTAGCCTCTAATGTGAGGATAAGCAGATGGCAAACAAGTATTACCAGTACACAATGCCCCATAACATTGATGGGAAATACCTCAATTTAAGTATGACTTCTCTTAATACCTAGAGAGAGATCCAAATAAGAGTAGGAGCCAGAAAACCTATTTGGCACTGAGACATCCCTGCTCATATTTTGTGAGTCTTAGGGCCTTATTCATCTGTTCTATTTATGAGACATTAATCACTGCTGGACTACTTTAGGAGATTAACATCTTGGTCTTGTTAGTGTCGAGCATATACTTTGGAGTATCATGGACACAATGCATCAAAGCAGCCCTCCTCAATCATCCACCCACTTCAACATGAAGACAAATTTACACATCAGTACATCTCACTCACAAACTTCTTCCATCACCTACCTCTACTTCCTTGTTTAGGATTGTAGCTGCATCCTGGCTTGAGAGACTGGGGATCTTGATCAGTTCTACTATAAGACTCTTTTGCAATCTGTGGCTATGTACTTCTATTTTGTCTTATTTTTGGGTGTTTTTAGCCATACATCATTGTGGTGCCTTGTGTATTTACCCACACTTCTTTGCAAATCATCATCACTATTTTTATCTATTTATTACCTGGGTTTGGTATGGGCTATGTTTAATGCCTATTGAATATTTTCTCTGCCTCCTCTTCCATCGTGGTACCCCATTTGTTTGGTGATGATACCATGGTGATGAATCATATTGCTATAGTTTTTGGAGGCAAATTATCTTATAACTGTTAGCTCCTACCCATGGAGTATCATCTCTTCTATAGAAGGTTTATTTAACAGCTTGGATCCTCCTTTATTTATTGATGTACTGCAGTTATCATATGTAGTTAACACTTCAGCCACCTGTTCAATAGATTGATAGTCTGTTCTGATCAGCATCCTCTCTACATAACTTGGGAAGCTGTGGTGGATCAACCTGATAATCTGGAGTTCAGATAGAGAGTCTGATGTCAGGGTCCTTAATCTGGCAATCTGTCTTTTAAAAAAGGGTGTATAAGGCTCTCCTGGTGGGCATTTTTCCTGGAAGACCTTGTATTTAATACCCTTGTGACAATCATCACTCCAGTAACAGCTTGTTAGTATAGCTTTGATATCCTGAAAATTTGTAGGCTGACTGAACAGGGAGTCCCACCATGTCTGTGTCAGGACCCTGAAGATGGATAGAAGCTATTTCTAACAGGCATTTATGCAGAAGTACCTCTCCAGACTTTTAAGGTACTCAATGGATGGAGCTATTGGTAAAGCTCCATCTAGTCATCATAAAATGCAAGCTAAGAGCAAGTTATAAAATTTATAACTTGTTTTGTTTAATATATATATATATATATATATATATATATATATATATATATATATATATATATATATATATATATATATATATATATATATATATATATATATATATATATATATATAATAAATAAAAGTTTGATATCTGTATTCGTTTTCACAATATATGTAATATACAAATCAATATATATATCAAAATACAGTACAATTTATATAAATTATATTCTTTTAGAAGTACTTTCGACTATACACTTTGTAGTCTTTATCAACTATATAACATTGAATAATCAAAACGAGACAACCCTTAACAATACCCCTAGTTCAATTCAGATTTCCCACAATTCTGTTATCTTAACATTTGATGACTGGCGATTCATTAACATTTGACGATTTCTTGAAATCAACATAGCCTCTTTTATTTTACGTTTATTATGACAACATTCAATTTGAATAATTTTCATATTTTTATAATCAAATTTAAATCCATATTGACAAGATTTATTATGATCAAATATAACAGATGATGAAGGTTTATTTACATCTGTTCCATATTTATTCTTTTTTTGAATTCTATTATATAAAAGCATATGTTCTTTTATTCTCTTCTCAAATGTACACTTAGATTCACCAATGTATTGTATGCCGCTTCCATATAGATTGATATGTGGATGTGGCATACAATACATTGGTGAATCTAAGTGTACATTTGAGAGGAGAATAAAAAAACATATGCTTTTATATAATAGAATTCAAATGGAGAATAAATATGGAACAGATGTTAATAAACCTTCATCATCTGTTATATTTGATCATAATAAATCTTGTCAATATGGATTTAAATTTGATTATAAAAATATGAAAATTATTCAAATTGAACGTTGTCATAATAAACATAAAATAAAAGAGGCTATGTTGATTTCAAGAAATCATCAAATGTTAATGAATCACCAGTCATCAAATGTTAAGATAACAGAATTGTGGGAAATCTGAATTGAACTATGGGTACTGTTAATGGTTGTCTTGTTTTGATTATTCAACGTTATATAGTTGATAAAGACTACAAAGTGTATAGTCGGAAGTACTTCTAAAAGAATATAATTTATATAAATTGTACTGTATTTTGATATATATATATATTGATTTGTATATTATATATATATATATATAATATATATATATATATATATATATATATATATATATATATATATATATATATATATATATAAGTTCAAAATTATTTAACCCTTGATTGTTATTCAAGTGTTATATACAACATATGTACCAAAATATTTGTATTTATATCTCACTTTTATCATTTTAAAATAATTTCTATTGTCTGATTCTGCTTACTTACAGTAACTTTGATGACTTAAATACTGCGGAATATATTTAAAAATATAATTTTAAGGTGACAAACCTACTGAATGGTAAATAAATATCATATTAATGAACTGTGTGATAAAACAAATGCGGAAAGAAAAACATTATTCTCCACAAAAGGATAATTCTTTACTAGTTATATAATCTCAAAGGGACATAAGTTATATTCCTTATTAGACATTTGCTTATTTTCTAAGAATAAATATTTCCTATCAACAAAATTCATCCTTAAGAAATACAACAAATTCTGTGAGAATCTGTTTGTCTTTTTACTTTTATACTAATTACTGTTATATGAGCTTTAAATTATGCAATGATTTAATTAACAGTAAAATTAAACCTAAATGTTATAACCATTTTAGACCTTTATTTTTTAATTATAAATAACTTTATTTGGAACTCTGATATTAAACAAGTTATCTGACTTTTTTATTTAAATACAAAATAAGATTATCTTTTTTGTACAGTACGTTTATTAATGCTAAATTGTTTAAAATGATTTTTTTATTTATGAAGATATTGCTTCTTTAAAAATAATCTTGAATTGCAATTATTATTGCAAATGCTTTTATAGAAGAATTTAATATCTTAAAGAAGAAATAGAAACTTACAGCTTCCTAATTTATATAATATTTATCTGAATGATTAATAAATTGTATTTTGCTACTTGTTATTTAAAAAAGTGTAAGGTCTAAAAATAAAACAATTAATATAAAACTACTTATATTATATTTAATAATATAAACATGTATAATGTCCACTAGAAAATCAGTTAATATTCTATGAATAAAATTTAGAACATTATGGAGCATTATGGAAATAATTTCTACATATAAAATGATGGAACAACTAATATTAATACTTATATTCTTTGCTTCCACAAGATTTAATATTTTTCCTAAGCTATAAAAAGCAGGTAATAAACCAATGTAAATAATTGTGAGGAAATCCATTTTTCTACAACACTAAGTAATTAAATCTATCTGTTCTTTTATTGTGTTAAAAATCTTCTGTATTTATTGTGATTCCAGGACAAATGAAAAGGAGAAAAAAAAAATTTTTTGATGTCTGTGTTATAATTCTAGGGTTCTTGTTTCAACTTCCTGTCATCAAGGAACTGTTTATTTTGAAAAATGATATTTTTTTTTGAAAAAAAAATCTAAAATATTACTAGACAATATTCTATTTTATTGTTTAGTAAATTGTATAAATTTAATTTTACTTTGGTTTAAACATACCATTAATATATATGATTATAGGAAGTATATGTGGTAATTAACAATGTATTAATAGTTTATTTTATTAGTAAACAAAAATATCTATAAAATGAAGTCGAATTTATTATTTTCTGATAAGTAATAATCATTTTATTATATATTTTATGCTAATGCATTAGACAAAAAAGAACATAACAAAATGTGAAATGTGAGACACATCAGCATAAAATATATGATAAAATGATTATTAATTAACAGAAAATAGTAAATTTGACTTCATTTGATAGATATTTCTTTCTACTACTGAAATAAATTTTAAATGTTCACATTTTGTTTCTGTAAATATTAAAAAAAATGAGATTGTAATCAAAACAAAGATTTTACATGTCATTAATTCTAGCAAGATTATTTTCAGTTTATATAAACAACAAAATATTGCTTAATTTTTATTATTTTTAAGCTGCTGAATGAATGAATAATTATTTATTTCTCTTATATCTAACAAATTATGCTTTAAAAGTTTAATTTTTTTGAATATTTTTCTAAAATTTGATATTTTCATACTCATAAATATAAGTAGACTGTTTATGTAGAAGCTAAAATTGTAAATTGCTTCATGCTGCAGAAGCTACTTTTGTAAACTTCTTAAGGCCATATTCATGTTATCTGCTAATATAATATTATATTTTTGAAAATAAAGTATATCAAGTCAAAATAAGTTATTAATAATTTATATTTCTTGATATCTAATAAATATAGTGTCAATTATTTTTTTAAAAATATCTAAAACTTTAATAAATTTGCAAATAAACATGTTTGTGTCCTTTGAACTACAATGTCATAAAACAGGAACCATTTTACAGCCACAGTATCAGCCAATGGTAAAATTAGGAATTTTGAATTTCACACCTTCCATTGCAAATTTTTCCTGTGAAAATTTACTATAATAAAATACACCATTTTACATGCGTTTTGCATTTTAACATATAATACTTACAAAAAAATTCACCAAGGAATGAATTGGTCAAAAGTCAAAATTCTAACATCCCACTAAATTGAAAGGTTATGTTATGGTGTTCATAATGACCATACTATTTGTTTTTCATTGTTCATTTTCTTCTGTAAAATGAGTATATCTTACATTAAGGTATCATTAAATTTTAATATTCTAGTATTGAGTATATAATGCAATGTTGATGTACTTTTTGGTATTAGTGTTTCTCATTTATGTTAAATTGCAACATGAGAGCTATAGATATTTAATATTGATTATTTTAATCATGTGTTATTGGTCATGTCATGTGTGACACTAATATTTTATCTTGTAATTACTTGTTGATTTTCCAAAACTATTTCAATTCCACAAGTGCAGATAGAAAGATGTGAGAATTTATTAGGCCATTTCAGATTATGATATAGTTTAAGCCTTGGTTAATTCAATATTCCAATCACATTTGGAATCTTGTTATCAACAACAAACTACAGACATAGCAATTCTCCATAGAATTATATACATCTCACATTTTTGACTGTCTGCTTACAGGATTACAACTTTTTCACCCTAACATATGTATGTTATAGATTAATAGAAAATTGAAATGTTAAGGGTTAACAAATGGGTAAGATATGTATATATTCAAGTAGTTTTGTTCTTAACATTTTGTGGGATAAAAATGTGTGAATAATGTATGCAATAGGTAGTAGTAGTAGTAGTAATAGTAGTAGTAGTAGTAGTAGTAATAATAATAATAATAATAATAATAATAATAATAATAATAATAATAATAATAATAATAATAATAATAATAATAATAATAATAATAATAATAATAATAATAATAATAATAATAATAATAATAATAATAATAATAATAATAATAATAATAATAATAATAATAATAATAATAATAATAATAATAATAATAATAATAATAATAATAATAATAATAATAGAAAATCCTGATAGTGTCGGTAAGTAATATTAAAGTAGTTGGGTTTCAAACCCCAAAAAATCTAATAATAATGCCACAATTTAAAATCAAACAAATATAGATAATTTCATAAAATAAAAATAAATATTTTTTAAACTATAATTAATGAAAA